>DVZL01002464.1:0-15432 GCA_018236625.1 Lasaia peninsularis
ATTTTAGGACGATTAATGACTTAGTCCAAATTTGGTGGTGGTAAGATTTTGGAGTCACTGGTTGTAGTAAAAACTTGCCCCCCCTTTGATACAGCTGCCTTGTAACTTCCGTTAAAAGAATTAAACAAGTTGTCCAAAAAGAGTATTAGGTCAACTGTATCTTGACACTCTTTTGGAAGTAATCCTACACCTAAAAATAGAGATTTTTTTTTATATCATTCATAAAAAAACTGCATGCAGACCTTTCTTGTAATATCACTAATTGAATGGCGTATGTAAGGAGATCTCTTACATTCCATATCATATATCTGTCCACAGATATATTATTAGATTAATAATATATTACTTGTAATATCATAATTTTAAAATAATCTTTTTTTATTTTGTACATTTGTTGCCTATTTACGTTAGTGGTACATTTCTATCACGGTCACCATCATAATATAATTATTGTAGGACGGCAAGGATTGATGCCCTAGAACTCTACCACCAACCTAAACGCACAGCAACTTCTAATGAGTCTTGCCAGCCAGGACTTGCGATCTCACTCGGCTGCTATCTGTAGTACCTTTGATAAAAGGTTGTATATTGCATGACATGGAAAATTTGTCTGGGCAGACTTTGACAGTCGAATAACTTTAGATTATTCCAGCCGTGTACTGTGGGGTCTTTACATCTTAACGCTTAACATTATCTGCTGTGATCAAACCACGACTTTAAAAGAACACTTATGGCTGAAATTTCATATGGTTATTCAACCACACCTTCTGATACTTTGAAAATACTGAATTTGATATCAGCTTGACTATCACCTCACTTCTACTATCATAGCATCACCGATTGTTGCCTACAGGGAAAATATTGCATGTATGTGTATTTGCAACGTGATGGTGAGACCTTAAGGCAGCATGTGTTAAGTGAGAAGGGAACAAGGGAATATGTACCTATAACAATGCTACATATTTACTTCTCCTTGTCTATACCTACACGTATACATTCACGCCAAATCCTTTGCGGAGTAGGCAGAGTATGGAGTGCCAAGTATCACAATTCTTGTATACCTGCCTCACTTCATTAAAACATTATATTATATTCTATTGATATAAGGTAACTTACTAGTAAAACATATTTAATCAAAATGACTTGCCTGGATTTGTATCATTAACTACAGTGATCATCACTGACAAGTAACTGTTATGAGAATAAGGTAGCCAATTCATGTATGTAAAAGGCGAACTCGTGCTAAGTATGAAATCAAACTCTAACCTCTTTGGTGGTATAAGTTGCACTTATCTCTTTCCATCTGGATCTGCTTGCAGGTTTCTCTATACTAAAAACAAATACATGGTTTTTAAAAATAACTTATTTGTTAAAAAGCCCATTTGTGCCGCAACAGTTTGGTTAAAAACCTGTGTTGCACACTTCACCTTCGGTATTTTGTCTGGCAAAACATGTTTATCTGTCAGCTTGGGCATCAATCTTATTCCCTTGTACCCAGGATTTTCATTATATAGACTTATAATATGTTCCCACTTCGCTAGTTTTCCCTCCCTATCAATTTCAAATTCTTGTTTAATAAATTATTCCTAATACCTTTAATTAAATGGGGAGGATCATACAAAAGAATTATTTCTTCTCCATTGATTTCGAATATGTTCTGTCGAAGCTCTTTATTCTTTCTTACATAATCATTTTTTGTTTCGTTAATAAGGTAATTAATAGCACTTACATTTGACGCACCCTGGTCACATACTGTAGCAATTACTTTAAAGCCAGTTTTAAAAAAAAATGTTATTATAATTTTTATTTGTACTACCAAATCATGTGTAGTGGTGCTACTGCCACAAAATGTGTACATTAGTGGTTGTTTATAGTTTTTATGCAGTCCTCTTATCATGAACACTAATGCATGGTCGGCAATTTTTAATTTAGTCTCTTGACCGTTATTAATAAAACCTATTTCATCCTTTCTTCTGTTGTAACTAAGGTTTGAAGAAATGGAAATTTCATCAAACAGAAAAATACAAATCCTTTCGTTTTCTTTCATTTTTTTTTCGCACAGTTTCATAGATCTGTTAAGCGATGGATGACTTTAAACTAATTATTGTGGAAAAAAAGTGAAACTTCTAGGGAAAAATTAAATACACAGCAATTATTTATTAGGGTAAAGCACATACAGTATACATAAATAAACGTGTTAATTATTATGGAACAATTAAATAGCTAAGGTTTTTGACTGTAACATTGTAAATTAAGAAATAGCGAAACGTTACTCGTCTTTACAGTTTTGATCAATTAACTTTCTATTTATATAAATTTAAAAAAATCACCTGTAACAAATATTTAATTTCCTCAATAAAATAATATATATACGAGAGTTACGAGGAGGACGAGAACACGAAGCTTTTAAACCCTAGATAACCTTATACCTACTCTATTAAAGCTAACCATCCGTCGAAATGACGGGTAATAAATACATTTTTTTTGGGTCAAGTTATTAAAAAAATAGACACAGTTGAATAATTCATCTGAGGTTCGATGGTTATCTTTTAGAGCAGCACTTAGAATAAGAAACCATACTAGCGCTTTTATTTCTAAAATATTTGTCTCGCCTTGTGTTGGGGTAACCCTTTTGACAGATATTTCGACATTACTCCATTTCACAATCTCTTCAAAAATTTCGACGTTTAAAAACTTTTCGAAACAAGGTAATTCACCTGTTAATCCCCTACAGGAACCGGTAGGTTTCCTCGAAGTACGCACAATATTCCTTACCGAAGTTCTTGTGGCAATGTTTCTTTTAGTTGTCGCCCAAACGTAACGATTTTACCTCGTAGGTCCCTCTGTAGAAGTTATATGATCCTACTTTGCGTGGTTTCTGAGCGTACGGTATTGGAGATAATTGGTGAATTACGGTCCACGTCTGGAGGTAAGTCTGGAGATGCACTAACATACATTTGCAGAATCTGATGGTTCATAATTATTTTCATCACTTTGTACATCATCTTTCACCATAGTGTTTAGTCTCGCTGGCGGAACTATCATTATCGGCAGCCCCAGTTAGTTCTTGTTGTATTTATTATTTCATCTTCTTTTAACGAAGACATGATGTAAATTTGAAAAAATACAAAGGACAAAGGCAGGTTCCCATACATCATTTTATTTGAAGTAAATTGTTAGCGTTTAAACATCGAGAATGTTTAAAACACTTGAGAGTTTATTCTTGTTCATTCTCATAACATAAATGTTAACGAAAGAAGTATAGGAAAAAGGTATTGGATTTTCAACATTTCGAGGTTAGGTGAAAATGCTTCCATAATCTGTGCTAATGCCATGTTAGATATCAATGACAATTGACATTAGGTCATAGATAGTAATCAAAAAGTATAGTATTATTGCAATTTTTTAACACTTACTAGGTAGCTTTGTTACCATTAATTAATTTGTATGGCATGGTAAATACTTCTAATGCATAGCTATCTCAAGATTTGTATAGTAATTGAACTGAATATAACTCGATGCGAGTATCATACATTAGGTACACTGTAAGTACTATTAAGAGTTCTTACACACAAACGGCGCGTCGCCAACTACAGTCTTCGACACGCGTCAACTATCGCCGTCGACGCAGCGGAAGTAGCCGACCTATAGCGAAGCGTGTAGTTTAGTGAACTGGCAGTCAGGTGCAGTTTACCCGTGTCGACGTTAGTTGGCAACGCGCCACTTGCTTTTAGTATAGTACTACGGTAGTAGTATGTTGTTTTTACAACGTCCGATGTTGTTGGCGAGCAGAGTGCTCAGTCTGAGAGTATATAATGCTAGCATCAAGGGATGACTCCTGAGAGACCTAACATCGGCTTGATGCTGCATTTTGGTAAATGGTTGATCATTAGATGGGATGCTAACTTATAATCTTAAATGACTCTATTTTTAATGTGAATGGAAGGCAAACAAATATCCTGATGATATAAAATAGGGTATACATGCTGCCTATAAACACACTAAGGCCAAAATGGTGCGTACCTATTTTAAGATTATGATGTCAAGCCTTGCGTAGTAGGTGTATACCGCCTTTCCTACCGTTTGACCTAAGCATGACAATGAGCACTATTAAATCAGCGAAACATGTTCATACCGTTCTAGATCTCTGCACTCGGCCAGGCCGCGACTTTATCTTTGCAGCGCACTATAGGCACGTTTTTTTTTGCATTTTAGATTCAAATAAAAAACGCAAGTACGTTCCGGAGACGACTGATTTTGATGACGACCTGACTCAATGTCCAGAGGACACAAGCAAAAACAGACCTTATACCATACCACAAAAGAAGTACTCTTGCAATCACGGTACTTGTAGCCTACAAAGTTTTAAGTCACATACTAATAATATTACGACAATTTGACCATTATAAGCAAAATTAAACTATAAGTCAAAGACTTACGAGTACGTTCTTTTTATCAGATAGCTATCCAGAAACTTGTTTTACAGCTTATGATCCTAAGCGTCTGCGATGAGTGGTTCTTATGTTATACAGTATTTTTCCACAAAATGAATTGAATTTAGGACCCATTATACACAGTAATTAAGTATATTATTAAATTTAAATTGAGGACATCCTATTTGTTTCTGTTTTAAAGAGGCAAATAGCCAAATAAAATTTCCAGTTGTACTCCCAAAATGTTAACTAGGGATCTTAGTTTTAGAGGAATTGCCATGGAAACACATTATTTCCGTAATAAATCTTATTTTCCATTTGATGACTTTTTTTTCCTTTATTATATATTTTAATATGATAAATTGGCCACAAATGAGGGTTTATTGGTAAAAAAAATTATACTAAGTTATTTAAAATAAAATGGCTATGCCATAAACTTCTGTTTTATGTACTTATTATTTACGAGACGCAAAAAAAATTACCTAGTAAATAAATTTCTTGTTTTAAATCGTAAAATATTTATTATCTCGTTTTCTGGGGTAGGTACTTAATATTTGCAAATTGTACAAGCAGTTCTGGCTGTTTTTTATGCGCGTTGTTTTTTTTTATTAAGTTAATTTACCTTACAATACATTACATTATAATTTCAAATTATAAAATATATTTAAATAGTATTCCACATTAAGCTGTATGTTAATGAATGGACATAATCGTAATCGATCATGTCCATTAAATTCAACAATAAAAGTCCCTTGTCAAAAAAGGTTTTCCACCCCTGAAAATGTCAAATTCACGAAATATCTAGAAACGACGGCTGTGAACATGTACTACGTGCAAAATAATGCATCTTTTATCTTGGATAAATCGTCCAATAACGTAATTTGAGCAAGATATAAACAAATTTTAAATGGCACGACTAGCGTGCCTTCCGCCACATAGAAAAGAAATCGATGGCACGCATGGCGTGTCATGCGCAACGAATCGGTTAATGACCCATCGCAATGAACTTGGGTCCGGATCAACATGGGGTAAAAAAAAGGGGATATAAAATGCCCCTTAACACATAGATTATGACAAATTGAAAACTTACTCTTTTTTTGAAGTCAGTTAAAATAACAATAAGTTTCAGTAACTTACAATACAAAAAAAAGTACGTTCTAAAAATTTCACTCTAGTACAATAATAATTGAAATCAGAAGTCTTATCCATACTAAAGTGCGGTCGCGAAGCAGGAAGAATTTCGTACAATGACCTATTTGCCTACTGAAAGGGGTTGCAAACATTTTTATAGATATGAAATACTTATAAAAGTACTTAAAATGAATAGTATGATAATGTTGTATTCTAATATATATTTAAAATATCGTGATGCATTTTATTAAGTGTTTAAAATACCACACGTAAATTTAGTCTATCTTCTGTTAAGAAGGTGCAAGGTTAGTGTGTGGGCCATGGGTTATCAACGATTTAGTATGAAAATTTTGATAGTTCGCAGTGAAGCGTTATAATATCATATTCGAGTTATTTAGTATTTGATAGAAACAAAAACAATTTATTTAAGAAAAAATATTTATTTTTATCCAGAATCAGATTCCGCGGTTTTACTCTCACTACTTTCTGACGACGTCTCTCCTGTCCTCCTGTTAACGTGGCCGATGCAGTTTTGTCATTTTTCTGTTGTAATATTGTTTAAGGCCTCTTCTAGTAGTTTTTTTACGTCTGCCATCTTGAATGTGGTATTTTTTCTTGCCACATAGCCTTTCACATGTGCCCACACCAATTCTATTGGATTTAACTCGCAGTTGTATGGAGGTAGCTTTAGTACCTCCACACCAACTTCTTTTGCCATTTCATCGACCACGTATGATTGATACTGGTCTTTTATATATTTAACTTTTTCCAAGAGCTGGACTTTGAGTCAGCTCAGTAGAAATTTCTTTTGATGAAAGCCATTGTTGAATGTCTATTTTCTTCCAACTCGTAACTGGGATTTTCTCCTGGTGTCTTGAATGATAACTGGCATTGTCCATTACTATTACTGCGTTAGGCTCAAGTCGCGGTAGCATTACTTGAACCAATTTTCAAACTTGCCTGCATTTATTGATTCATGATAATCGCCTGTTCCTTTACACTCAAATACTAGTTCTGATTCCGGCAAAAAAAGAAAAGTGAATTCATTTTTTATGAGACAAATAACAGGAGAGTACATAGATCGTTTGATGTATTTGGGATTTAAATATTTAAAAGATAGATAGAACTTTATGACTGAAAAGATCTATAATTTTTTTTCTATACCCTACCTTTTTGTCATAAGTTGAAATTGATATGCTTTTTTATGAAATTCCTTCCGATTAAAACAATGAGAATAGGTATGCTAATTTTATACAAATGAGGTTGCTGGCCAAAAGTAATAAGAATCTATAAAAATAACTAAGTCTTACCTGCATTCACCCACATTTCATCCAAGTAATATATCGGTCGTCCTTGCTCCCGGTATGTTTTCATATTTTTTTAATATTAAATATTATATGCCACAATGCAATGTCATCTCTGTCAATGAATGCATTATTCCTTCTACGTTTGACGTACTTAAACTGCAAATGTTTAAATAATTTCTTCAGTGATGTCAAGCCCATGTTCTGTAAAGATTCGTCGGCATCTATGACATGTAACACCTTTCTTACAGTAGGTAATTCTCCTTTTAAATAAAAGCTATGCACTATTCGTCTTATGCATGATTTATCGAAGTCATCGACATTTTCGACGTTTCTTTGGTGATGCAGCTGGCTTGACGGTGTTTGTTACGGTATATTCTTTTAATATTCGATATACGGCTGATTTCGATATACCCAAGATATCGACTGTTTTATCCTTCATTTCTTGTTTTGAGGGATACTTATCAGCAGGCCAGGATTCTTTAACCTACTTAAACACGTTAATTATCATGAGCTTCTCAGATTCACTAAAGTGTGACAGTTTCCTTTTCTTCCGCGGAGAGACAAACTCTTTAAAAGGACGTGAAGTTGAAGGAACTGGTTCCATTTTAACACAATAAAAAAACTTAACAATTAATTAATTAACAAACAAAGTAACAAAACTTAAACAATTTCAAAAACTATGAAACGTCAAAAAACTGAGCGATCACGAGCGTATCCCGAAATGGAATGACGTTCGTTATTTAAAAAATGAATAATAATGTCGAACTAGGCGTGAGTCATAATGACTCAAGAGTCACCAAGAACACGTGTACAAGAACAATTCTTATCGGCGTAGGTAAAAGGTTTACAATCCCTTGCGACGGCGCACACTGGCGAAAAATCGAATATTGTTGGCATAAACCTAAATATCCGACATTTTGGGAAAACATTAATGGGATTATTTATATACGTATATAATTTTGTTTTATAAAACTAGCCTTTGTCTATGGCTTTGGCCACATTTTTTATCCATTAATTTGGGATTTCCCATATTTATATTTTTATATTTCCTATTTTAATTACTTATTTTATTAACATATATGTTAAATGCAGGGAATCTAGTCACTTAAAGATATTATGAAATAGGTGATTCATAAAAACTATTCAGATTTTTGAAGAACAAAAAATGTTAGATATTTTCAACAATCATATATAATTCTTCCGAGGAGAATATAGATTTTCGGGGCAATAATGTTCTTAGTCCCGATATATAAGTGTCCGATGAAATCGTTAGCCTGTGATAAGTGTCTTCCATGGCCATTTTTCTTGAAAATTTTCTAGAAAACTGTTCTCTGTATTTTCGAACATCTTTATTTCTACTTTCTTGAGCATCTTCACTTAACAGCCAAATAGCAATGCCAAAATGTTTCATTATTAGATAGCCATAAAATACTCATAATTTTATGTACTGTAGTAGGTATACAAAACCAAGGATAATTAAGTACAAACATAGACGCTGTTTTAAAGCAAAAACATTTGAATTTTTCGGGATGTTAAAACCACTCGATATTAATTTCAATATTGTGTGGAATCTATTAATTATATTTAAATTCACTCTTGTAATTTTTGCCACATCTTCACCATGTTGGAAAAATCTGCGAGCAGTGTTTCCATCCGTTGACGTCCCTCCTCCTTGTCTAGGTATATCGATGTGTAATCCCAGTACTTCCAAGAACTCTTTTTGTATCCTTTTTTTCTCAGATGCAACAATTTCTTTATCTATTGCACCTCTAGCCTGCCATTTACCAAGCGGTAATTTATAACCACATGCAATACGCATTCTGTAAACCTAATCCAGGCATGTAAGGATGAAATTCCATATTCTAAATTATTTTCATTGATGACTTTTTTTGTACACAACTTTAAATTGTTGAAGTTTTTAGAGGTTGCGTTACAAATATAGCAACGCATTGCTGAACTCGTATCGGTAAGAGAGTTAATCATTTTTCCGTCCACATGGTTAATTTTAAGCTATGTTGAACTGACCAATTTTCATTTCCTGTAGGTTGAAGATCGGCTAACTGCAGTTTAATATTACTTATTTCAATTTTTGATAATTGAAAAGAAGGTCGAGGATTTTGCCAAACAATTAAGCTGTCTAAAGTTACTAATCTTATTGGAACTATTGATGTAATCATCATAAATTCGTCTGAAGAGTCAGCAGCTGCAAATTTTTGTTTATATTGTGAATGGCTCCCTGAGCCGTCACACCCCACTTCGATATCAGATATAAGTTAAGTCGTTGGATATCATTTAAATTAGAGAGGACGTCATTGAGCGATAGTAACAATCTTTCTGCAGTTTTATCCAAAAGATTTTGTAAGGGTACATCTGCTTTGATTTCAGAGCATATTATTATTCCTGTGGGATAACATTTTTTCTTTGCTCTGTTATGGATTCGTAATTAGGATATAAATTACATTTCATATCCAAAGCAGTTTCTATATTCGGATATGTCCGAAGTTTCTATATTTCGATATGTCCGAAAATACGATCAGCCGGCATGAATGAATGTCCGGGAACAGGAAATATGAGTTCAACCGTCTTGACATTGCTTGGGGCGCAATTTGTTAACCAGTAAGCAACCATAGCAATCATAGTACTATTTTTATTTTGTGAGCCGCAGCCGTCCGCACACATTCGCACCTTTTTTTTGTCAGTAAAATCAGTCTGTGAAAGTAGATCAAAAACGGCTGATGCGATCTCATTTGACGACTTAGCATAAACGTTTTCAGTCCACGTATATATGCGAACATTTTCCTTGGGAAACTTGTTTGTGCTTGTGCCAATTACAATGGTAAAATTGTATATGTATAATTGTCGCGAATAATAGGCTGCTTGGTCAGGTATTTTTGGCAGGACCTGATTTTTTTGACAATCAAATGATATAGAAAACGTTGTTTCATTGTATTCCCTCAAGAAGGTATAAAAGCATTTTGCTTTTAATTTGTGGACCCGCAATGCAGTCATAAATTGTACTTTTTCGGTATCATGCGTTCTTTTAATTTTTTCTGATAGCTCAGTGCATTTAGAGCAAACGTCAACCCTGGGTGTTCCGAATCCAATATTATAATTTGTATTGAAAATGTGTCTGAAGAAAGACTGGCGTACTCTGAGATTCTCATTCTCCTGTTTTTCCTCATACATTTTCCACATTTTTCGTATGCTCAAATCAGACGATACGTATTTTCTTTCTGAAGTACTTGATCTGCAATAGTGTGCCTCAATACATTTAAAAGATTCAATGAATCGCATCACATTTTCCCTTTTCGCGGAATTCTTTCTGGATAATCTATCACCACCTCGATTTTCTTGCGGTATTTTGCCCTCTAATAAAAATTTTTTGGAGATATTTCGGAGTCTATGAATCCCAACGCCCAGTATCTTAGAAAAGGTACGTTGACAAACTCTCACTAGCTTAAATGGTTTTGTGTAAGTTCTTATGTAAAATTTTGTAAAAGTAACTGATTCTGCTCGATTTCCCACTTTACGCCTACGACGCTTCGGTACATGAACTTTCATAAACTTTAGCATAAAATTGTCTTGGATGACTTTGTTCGGCTTGGTATAAAATGCTTGATGGAATTGTCTGATATCTTGAGAATTCAGGGTACTACATTTTAATTTATCATTCTTCTTATGCGCACAGCTTGTAATATCTGTCAGATTTGGTGGCCTTTTAGATGAGTACCTGAAAACAAGTATTCAATGCAAAAAAAACGTACACCGCCACGTACAACATACACGAACTAATAAAAATGAATAAATAAATATATCCCTGGACAAATAACGCGAATTGATCTAACCCCAAAGTACGAAAATGCTTGTGTTATGGGTGTCAGTCAACGATACAAATGCTTAGAAATACTAATATAAATACAGATAATACCTATATTTTATAAACACCCACACCCGGAATACAAAAATCGATGTTCTTCACACAAATGCAGCAGGCATTTTCCGCGGTTAGCCGGAGTGGTACAGCGTAGATGTGTACCACTCGACCAAGGAGGTCAAATCATTAGCCCTGGTCGGGTAAATTAATATAATCATGCGAGCCGGCGGCGCCCGCGCTGCATTTACCGCGTCACGTTATTGTATAAACACGACCATGATTCTATGGTAAACAAAACTTACCTTTCACGCTTTATAATGTTGCGCTTCCACTGATTTTCATTGCGAAACCGTTTTCTTCCCCTGTTACCTTCTACTGGGGCAATATTTACTTCCATGTTTAGTAGTTTTTTTAATTAAAAACAGAAAAATTAAATCACACGGTGCACTTATACAATACACGGACGTTATTATAGTGCATACGAAATACTGAGATCTGATTGGTCGAGCTGTGACAGTGGCGCTTTTGTTACTCGAGATTTAATAGAGGCGGTTTTGCTCCTGACTTTAAAAAACTCACGAAGTTTTGCATGGGATAGAGGCGTTTTTAAATCTACATTCTTGAATAAAATCAAAGAGAATTAATAGAATATTGCCAATAATAAAAAAACTTTGATTTTTAAAAAACTGGATAGAGGCGCTTTTGCACTTATACCCCTCAATTAGATGATGATTTTAGGTCACATGATGTGACAGATGTCATGTCTGTCACCATATCAAGCACAAATCCAATTTCAAGCAATGTTATGTTTTTCAGATACACTAAAAAAATCATAGAACAAGTTACCCTACATGAGACTCGAATCCTTGACCTCGTGCATCATAACTGAACACCATCTATGCTCAATCACAGACAGAGGCACGATTTTATCTACTTTGTGTAATAGTGAGCTCTTCCTAATATAGCAAAGGTGTCTAAGATATAATCATCTCAAACACTTTTGCTGCATCAATAATACATACAGTAAATACAGTGTATTTCCTGGTGAATATTCAAAAACTTTCAATTCCACTGGCAGTCAGAGTTTTCAATTTCCTTTTAGTTTAGAAATTTTTTTCTTAGATTTTACTTTAATTCAAATGACCTCACCTCTACCCAACTGATTTTGATGTCCGTAACTAAGTTGTGTCTAAGAGTTTTCTGTTTACTAGCATCCTTACATATCAGTTATTAAGTAAAAGGTTAGTTATATGTGTTATATTCTACTACCCGAGACTGAATTTAAAAACTTATCAATTAAAATTTTTTGTTTCAGTCAAAATCGGTTAGAGTACGACAAGAGGGTACGTGCACAGGCGCGTGCCATGGCCGCCACTGAGTGAATGTGATGATATACTTAAAACCAAGACACGAAATAGGTATTTCTTCATTGGCTGACTTGGTTAATAACCAAAAACAAATAAGTGTGTTTTACTTGAGACTGGTTCATAGTTTTATAGAAATATTTAAATATATGGGATAAATTTTTATTTTTCAGCTATTTGTGAAATATACCTACTTGAAGTTGTGTAAAAATTTGTGAAAAAGGGGCTGTTTAAATATTATTTTCAAATAGGACAAGTCACCTCTTTTGTTTAAGAGTAATTTTATTTGCAAAACACAAAATAAATCTGTTTAATTTAATCTGTTTTAATACAGTGTAAGTTTTAATTTAAAAAAATATATATTGATTATAATGATTCAGTTTTAAAATGGCAGTCAATTATTTAGTCATGACCATTAGGCAAGGTGAGGCCAAAATGCAAATATGAACTATGTGGAACATCTGAAGAATTTTGCTGAGAGTTTCTTACCACCGTATTTCTATATTGCATGTGCAAGTTGTAGGTTGCGTCAGCCAAGAAGAAACACCTGTTGATATGATTTGAAGGTGAGCAATTTTAAAATCAAACAATATTATAATAAAATTCAGGTTAGATTGTGATGATTTTAAAATTGCACTCTCCTATGAGTTTGAATGAGTTTCTAAAAGATTAGATTGTAAGTAGGCTTATATAATTGCAGTAATTGATGAATATTTCCAGTTTCGCAATAATTGTAAAGTATTAAACTTCTTCCTAAATTCATATGTACCTACAGCTCTAAAAAATTTATTTTTAACTAATTTAAGTAATTTTTCATAACTTATTTGTATAAATAATAACATTTCAGTTGTAATTTTTTTGCTTTTAAGTTAGCTCATTTGTTATTACATACTTAATAGTTATTACCATATAATATTTTTACCAATGTTTCTAATAATTACTGCATGCAACTGCATTTCCCGATCAATAGTAGTTGCAGTCAAAGAATCTACATTATTTTAATCTATTTTTGTATCCTTATGTTAGTATTATCAAACAATAAAAAATTCAAACTTTCAGTTTTTTTTTTAAGAGTAACTTAGTGCTTCAAGGATGATGTTTCGTAATTTTTTATCATGACGAAATTCTACTAAAGCGATATATCAAAAAGTTTAGATCTATGTTGCTAATATGAGACTTGAATCGAGTCTTTTGTATTGGTACCTCAACAGGGTACTTACTTTCTACTACGGTTTGGTCACTATCTAGATCATAAAATAGCTAGAATTGACTGAAAGAAAAACTAGAATCAAAAAGGAAACTTGATATCTCATTCTTATTATATGAATAGTTAATAGTAGTGGACAAATTTTTGAGACAATGTATAAAGTAAATATGATCCACATGAAATAAATATTCCGTGTATTATGTATCTAAGTAATTTATTACATATTTATTACAACTTTTTATTCAGTTGAATGTGCTTTTCTTTAACAACTAGACAGATTGACCGCCTCGTTGGTCGAGGGGTCACACACTGATTCCTGATGGGGACAGGCATTTGTGCGATGAACATAAATGTTAAAATATGAATTGTGAAGTTTGTCCAAAGATATTCTGGTTCCAGTTTTGGGTGTCTATCAAATTTATTCTGGTATCTATTTAAGTATTTCCATGTATTAGCGTCGTTGTTCATTACCCTTAACCCAAGCATGTAATTTGCTTACTTTGGGGTTAGATCAATTTGTGTAATTTATCTAGATGATTATTTATATATTTGTATCTTGGAAAGGAGGGGGAAGGGTCAATAATGTAAATCTTACTAATTAAGTGTTATAGGCCATGAGAAAAAATCCGAGTTCACCATGATATTTTATACAGTTAAAATATTTATTTATATTTATTTTTCTACTGATTTTCAGTAATTTATCATTTAAATTATATGTATCTAGGTAATGTCACTCTGTCTTCATATCATTATTACGATTGAATAAAGAAAACTATACCTTATATTATGTGATAAGGAATAAGAAAACGTTTTGGAGTAAACGTTACAATAGACATAGAAAACAAGACAAACTTATACATACAAATCGTAAAATATTAGACAAATCGTGTATTATCCGAGGGTGGTGTCGAGTCTCCGAAACCAGTGTGTTTTTATGAAGGGTGTAAGTAGGAACCGTGATACTTTGCACTCGTTACGTTCGTTAAGGAAAAGCTCTGGAATTTTTTTTCGTTAGGTCTTAGTAAAGGATCGCATTTCTATCCAGTGGCAGATTTTAGTATTATTTTATTGTACTATAGACGCCAGATTACTACCGCTTGCATGTACTTGTACATAAATTTGTCCTTGTATGGACTTAAAATATTTGGTATTATAATATAATTAAATTAAACCATATTATGGTTTCTGGCAGTGTTGGTCATAACAGTTATTAACTACCAACCTATTCGTACCGCCATAAGCCGACATGGTTGTGTTCCATTTTGGAGGGCAGGGTAGCTGTTGGCACAATAGGCCTAACACTGAACAGGGTCGCATCTACAACATCTATGATGTCTATGCTAACACAATTTCGTTTGCTGTCTTATCTCAGAAATAAAACATTAAACTATACTTATAATGGTCGAAATGTGTTTAACAATAATGGTAAAAAAATATTTAACAACAAAATAATATATTCTAAAAGGAAAATCGCAAAAAAAAAGTTACATAAAGACACTGAACCCTAAATATCTCACACCTTCGTAAGGGTTCAATATACTTATAACTATGAAGGTAGTACTGGTACTGTTCGAGGATTAGCAACGGTACGCATTATCATGTCTCGTTCTCATAGGGCTGAGTTGACTCAAGGTTGGTTTGTTTTGATTTTGTCAACTCCATAAAACTGGTGGAAAGAAAGGTTGGCCAATCTAGACAGAGTTAGTAACAAAGAAAATATATACTCTCTGCCGAGAGGTTAGTAATATTGTGTATCTGGGACAGGTTTGGAGTGTAATTCTATTTCATTATTTCATAGTCTCATAACCAGTGCTGCCAATGCAAATTTTTAAATACCCCGCTAGACAAGGTTTAATTCCCCGAATTTCCCTGCTACATTTGACCGATTCCCCGAAAATTCCCCGATGCGATGTATCGAAATAAAACACTACTCTTTGTAAAAAATAAATTTATTAAATAATTTGTTTCATCAAGAAAATGTGTGAACATTGTATTTGTTTTGTGTGTGAAGAGGTGGGCAGGCCATCTCATTGACTACCAACTTACCCCAATATAATCCTTACGAATTTCTTAGCAATCGTTTTTGCCAAAGTCATAAACGAACAAGGGTTGCGGG
>DVZL01002465.1:0-15432 GCA_018236625.1 Lasaia peninsularis
TTTCATCAAAATCGGTTCAGTGGTTTAGGCGTGAAATCGTAACATACAGACAGACAGACAGAGTTACTTTCGCATTTTTAATATTAGTACGGATGGTGATAGCTAGGCAGTTGATCACAGATGATGTATTTCTGTTGCCGCTGTAACAATAAATACGAAAAAGAGAATATAATAAATACACCTAAGTATAAACCCTGTTCCCATACAACAAACTTGATTTTTTACTGCTTTTATAGATGATACGGAACCCTTCATGCCTGAGTCCGATTCACGTTTGACGGGTTTTCTTAAAATAAAAATAGTTTCAGTTTATGTGTAAGTAGTTTCTTATATAGTGGTGACATCAACGTGCCAAAGGTAAAGATTTTACAAAAACCGACAGAGTGCGGGTCGTAATCGCGCACGAATGGTTACGTACCATTATTTATAAAAACGGCAAAAAAATCATTTGCTATATGGGAATACCCTATTTCATTCTGTTTTTAGTATTTGTTATTGCAGCAACATCATCTGTGAAAATTTCAACTGTCTAGCTTTAACGCGGTTCATGAGATACAGTCTAGTGATAAACAGACAGATAGGCGGACATCGTAGTCTCACTTCTTAGTAAAAGGGTTCCGTTTTTAACCGTTAGATACGGAACCCTAAAAATCGCGAATTACGTATTTACATTTCTAATAATGAAAAAATATTCATTGTACAGAACCTTGGTTAAGAATTGAAGTATTTATACATATAATAGCAAGTTTTTCATAATCACGATTTCATAAACAAAAAAACCTCTTTAGCTACTTTAGAAATTAGTACTAATAATTGCAAAGAATATTTTACACACGATTTCCAGAATCAAAATAACATTTTTAACTCTTAAACAAGCAAGATCAGTTTTGTTAAGTTTTTCTTTACCAACAAGATCCTAATTCACAAAAATCACAACTTGGTTTCAGTGAAGTTTAACAATGGACAAGTTCATGTTGCTGTCTATACCTATTCGTAACTTACAATATTAATACTTTATTCACTCACTACTATAATAAGTTTAATTTCTCAATTTGTTCTATACCTACAAAATATGAGAAGTTATCAACATGGTACCAAGCTAGCAGGTACCTACCTACTTGCTAGTTGATTTCTTGATTTGCAATTAGTACTAAGTAAAATGTACCCCTTTTAAATCCTACTAATTATCATAACACGTAGCTGTAATAAGGCAATACAAGGACTTCAAGGAGCGACGTCAGAGACACGTATCACCAATTTACTTACAGTGTACTGTTTCCCAAGACGTCAGCTAATCTTCATAACAAAAACATATAACACACGGCAATGTAGCACTTATCATCAAACACTGTAACAAATTTCACACATATTTTCGTAATCCAATACGCAGTACGATACAGCGCGGCCGCGTTCAAATGAAAGACTGGTTGTTGAGGTTGCGCGAACGCACCACATTCCAAGAGGTGGTATACCCTTCTCGTTTTCCCATAGCCGCCATTGGAAAGAGAAAGCGAGAGGACAGAGCACACGTAGAATGCTGAGGTAGGTAGCCCCGTTATTCATATACGTACACAGGCAAAACGTTATGACGGCAAACGAAACCTTATAATTTGTAATAACAAAATAATTTGCTAATCTGTTGCATTTTGTAATTGTTCATTCTTTGCAGTGTCCGTTACGAACCATCAATAAGAATTATTGTAAACATAACCAAGTAAAAAGTTGCAAGGTAAAGATGTGATTTCTATATATTCCTGCCGCCATAAAGTCAATGGTCGCTGTAATCGAGTTCCGGTTTAGAGGTAGGATGCTAATAAAACTTACACAAAAGGTTTTACATATTCAAAGGTTTTTCAATTTAAGATAACATAACGTTTAGCATCTTAATTTTAATTAATTTTAGTTGTTGCCTTTCCTTATTGAAATACCTATAATTTAGATATATGTACCTACATAGGTATCTACATAAACAAACAATAGCAATTTATGTTAACATTTAAAAAAAATTTAGTAAGTAGGTATATAATATTTAGTTGGTAAACCAGTAAGTAAGTATATCTTTGGTAGGTATACTTAGATACTATTTTACTGGTCATCAGATTTATTTGCTTCTTTGCTTTATTATAATGTAAAAAATATCAACAAATATTTTAACATCACGATGAATAAATAAAATAAATAAATCAGGACAATTTACACAAATTGATCTAACCCCAAAGTAAGCAAATTATATGCTTGTGTTATGGGTGTAAGTCGACGATACTAATACATAGAAATACTTAAATAGATACAAGAATAAATTTAATAAACACCCAGACCCGAAAATACAAACGTCTATGTTCATCACACAAACGTCTGTCCCCATCGGAAATCGAACCCGAGCCTCGCGGTAAGTCGATGCTGTTAGGCGAAATGACTAGTGATGAATCATAACAAGTCTACTGCGCTAATGCCTCAAGATGGAGAAAATGCTACAATATAATTCTATTTGAATATCAACTTCTAATTAAAAAATCTATTCCTTTATATATTCGGAAATATGCAAAACTTACAAATATGCAAAAAAATCCAAGTAACTATAATATATAGGTACATAATATTATGCGGTAGGTACCTACATACTTTCGGAGTGTACCTCGTTTTAAGCAAAGTTTTGAATTTAATATCCGTTTTCCAAAACTAAACTCAGTTTATAATCCTGTTATGGAAAAAATAACAATTTTTAATAGATTTTCAGCATTGCTAAAATAGGGGTTTTTGACATTACACTGTAAAAACAAATATCGAACATGATAAGAACCGGTAGAGTGGGAGTTTAAACATTACCTTCGTTTTAAGATAAAGCTGATAATTTTATGCAAAGTTCTACATCTTTTTTTATTACATTAATATTTAAAAAAAATACTAGTATCAGTTGACATTGTAATATTGAGTTTTATTCCTTGGCCGCAAATTTGCTGATTTTTTAAGGATTTTTAACATAAGACTACTTAATTAGGCATAAGTTTGCAGATTTCTAAAAAATATATAACAAACAGGCAGATTTTTTTGTTAGAAATCGATGGATTTAGTAATGGTAAAAAATGCTGAGATGTCTTAAGTAGAGCTATTAATATAACCAAAGATGAAACTGATGTGTCGCCCAACTAAAGCTCAGATGGAAAGTTTTTGCCAGTTTATCGGCTAGTCTGATCTCCAGATCCGAATACTACAATGGTGAACAATGACGTTGTGACAACAAATATCGCCTTAGATATAAAGGTACAATAAAAAAGAGCAGTTTTTTGATAAATGGCTTTTAAATATTGTGGATGCCAACCAATGGCGTAACTATGGGATGGGCCCCTCCCTTCAATATAAAAAGCTGAACCAACAATAATAAATCACTACGTTACGTAGTTACTTTCATACAAACTTTATAATTCTACTTAGGTACTTGATTTTCTACTCCAGACCAAAACACGACAATGTCATTATAGCGTCAGGAATAGGCGGTGCAGTGGATATCTTCTAGAACTGGAAGACTTACGAAATGGAAAATGGGGAAGAGTTAGGTACTATATTCTATTGATTAAAATAACAACAAAAGTAATTAGACTGCGGGTTCATTGATTATAGCTACATTTAGATTTTGTCTTTATCCCCTCTTCCATGACAATACCAAGTAAAAAGTAGCCTATAACATAAACTACCTTTTAGAATATAATATACAGACAATATACATATTTTGATTGACATTTAGATTAGTTAAACAGGTTTTGTTGCGATTTTGTGGATTTATCGTACGGAGACAGTCGGCTAGATCAAAATTTTAAAGATGCAAAAAAATGCTTTGCTGCCCATTTTTGTCCCTAATTTTTTTAAACATCTTCAATAAATTTGCCTACAGAATTCATTGTTCTACAGTTTTATTATAGGTATGTATATATAGCTTATAATCGAAACTTATATAATTAAAACAAAAAAATTAGAATGTATAAAAACCATGTAGCTAAAGGTGCTATCTAGTGATTATACACCGAAGAACATGTCCGCGATAATAATCATCTACTCCATTCTCACAAGGTCGATTAATTTTGCTTTATCAACTCCAAAAATTGCAGAGAGGTTGTCTCGTTTAGAGACTAAGGGCCTCTTTCACCTATATATTGTATACTTTCTATCCTGGGCGCTTGGTGAAACTTCATTTTATGTGATTACTTCTTATTAGGGACAGGTCTTTGTAAGTAGCTGGTGTAATCTAGCTTCATGATCAAAACAGATAATTAACAATATAACCATTTTGAAAATATTGTAACAAATCCATTACCTACCTACTACAATGATACGAATTATATTAATTTTTCATATTTTTTATGCAAGGTAATGAATCGTAAGTGGAAACACTAATGTAACTGTCAATGTCAGTTGTCATTTCTCAGTGTTTGTGAGCTTTGTTCATTGTTGTTAAACTATCCAAATTATAAATTTTTTAGCCCTTGAGCGTATTTTTAATGGTTTTAGACGAATATAGTATTTAGAATAACCTGTTATCGTTTCTATTAACTTAGTATAATATGCCTAAAGTTCGCCGAAGCAGGAAAGCTCCTCCAGAAGGATGGGAATTGATTGAGCCTACCCTTGAGGAGCTAGAACAGAAAATGAGAGAAGGTAAAAGTTTTCCTAACTGCACCTTAGCTATGTATAACTGTTTAATGATCCGAGTGAATGTTAAAATAATGTAATTAATTGACTTGTTTAGTCAACCATATAATATTTCTATTCTAACCTTAAATCCCTAGATAACTATGTACTTCACCAAAAAACGAGCTGTTTTTATTTGTTGGTATATGAGCATACATTGTATGGTTTAGAGATCAAACAATCCCATTTATGACTTCAGTACCATAAAGTACAAGACTACAGTGGCAAATTTGAGGTTTAGCCTAACTTAGCAGTGTATACCAGTTGTCATTTCTTTGCTATTGATTCTAACATCTTGCTAATATTGTTTTATTTGACTACAAATAACTACCCCTAAAACTTGACTTTCTACCCAGAGCCTAACATTAAATCTACTCCTAGAGACCATCAGCTAATTCTGTATTCATTTTAAAGGATTTTGGTGATGCTTTCTAGCAGATGGCTCAAATGCTGTTATGCCACTATATAACAGTCCTCAATAAACATGGTTGAAATTAAATAACTTTTTGTCTACATACTGTAACTTTTATCTTTTTACAGCTGAAACAGAACCGCATGAAGGCAAAAGAAAACAAGAATCACTGTGGCCAATATTCAAGATACATCATCAAAAGTCACGTTACATTTACGATTTGTTCTATCGCAGAAAAGCAATTAGTAGAGAGCTGTATCAGTACTGCCTTAATGAGAAAATAGCTGATGCTAATTTAATAGCTAAATGGAAAAAGACTGGATATGAAAATCTGTGTTGTTTGAGGTGTATACAGACTAGAGACACAAATTTTGCTACAAACTGCATATGTAGAGTTCCGAAAAGTAAGTTAGAAGAGGGGAGAATCGTGGAGTGTATACATTGTGGTTGTAGAGGATGTTCTGGGTAACTATACTGTGGTTAGTTATAACATGTGTTTGCAAAGTGAAAATAAGAGAATAAAAAATATAATAACATTAAAAATATGTGTTAAGACAGGCAATTGCAGTTTACAATAACATAGTAATGAATAAAAAAATCTTAAAATTGTTCAGTGAATAAATGAGTATAAAAAATAATTGTATAATTTTTTGTACATTGGATGATACTAAGTCACTACATAGTGTAAAACAAAGTCACTTCCCATTCTCGTCTATCCCTAGTGAACATCAAAAGTATTACATAACCCAATTTTGGGGGAAAACACTATATATCATATAAGGGGTAGGGGTCTTGTAAAACGTTACAGTGCATTACTGAGGCAGGAGGGTTCAACATATTACGTAAAATATTTTTTTTATAGTGGCACAATCTGAATTTTATTAGACATCCCAGTATTTTGTGCATAGTTGTAACTTTTATATCTCATCATGTTTAAGAATTTTGTTACGTAATACTTGAACACTCTCTAAGGGTAATAAGGGTTTGACGGTTATCTCTTACCTTAAATTTCTTGTTTGGTGTGCCATAAAATTAATCAAAGTTTGTAGGTTCTGCTTCTATAAAATTCAAATAGTTGCATAATTTGCATATAAGGGATTATATTTGATTTATGTAAACCGTTTTACAATTTTGAAAACCCACTTTATTACCTTTTATATTTGCTAAGATCCCTCTCACCCCAAGGACATGAAAAATTTTCACATAGTAATTAAGAATAAAGGTTTAAATATCTTTTTGTAAACAGAGAGTAAAAAAATATATATTTTTGGTCATATTTGTATTTGTCAAAACTGTTCTTGCTGTCAGACTCCTAGAAGGTATGCATCAGATGCATATAAAGTTTCATAAAAGTGATCAGTGCACAAAAACAAAAGGAAAATAATTTTAAAGATGAAATGGATAGTATGAAAATTATACATATAGCGGGTAAGAGCCTCGATGGCTAAGTGGTACTTCACTTTGGACTTCTAGGTTCAGCCCCTGTACCAATGAGTTTTTCTAACTTTAGTACATTTTCTGAAAAAAACATAGGGTAAACCGAGATTTGTGCCTGATATTTAGACAGACTAGCCAACCCGTTACATCATGAAGCCTAATATTGTCTCTCTGAGATGCGGGTTTGACGATTTTTTTTATATGAGTGAAATCAAAATATATGTTTAATCAGTTTTAAATTATTTATTTAAAAATAAAATTATATGAAAATAATTTTACTCATCACTTCTTACCTTAAATGTTGATAATATGGTTTTAACATATATTTTGGTAACCAATATAATCAACATTTGAGTAGGATCTTATTGATACATTTAGAACTTAGCTGTTATTATTTTTAATCATTTTTTATTTATTGTTTTTATTAATACCAAAAAATATAGTACCCATTACCATTTTTTAGAAAATAAAAAATAGTAAAGAAGTTAATATAAAAAAACTTAGAATCTAACACTTATACAAAATACTTATTATATCAGTCTTGTAATTTTCACTGTTTTCTTAGACTTAGTAATAACGAAAAGATAATCATTATAAATATAACAAAAAGAGACCTTCTATCAGGACAACATAATATTGAAACATAAAACAAAATCAAACTTCTAAAGGTATTTTTTCCAATTCTTTAGACAATTCTATGATTAATTCTTTATAAATTAATGGATTCATATTCTTACCTAATAAGTGTAAGATAAACCAATCACCAAAGTGAAAATGTTTAACAATTCTTGACACTACACGCCGTTTAACATATCTAAGTTGGCCCATAGTCATGTAAATACGCAAAGATGGAGAGGCAATAACTAAAAGGCGGAATACCACAGCCATTGTAGACAAAAGACCAAGAAAAATTAACCAAAACCACAGAATAACAAAGATTTTTTCATTAACAATATTTAAAGGCAAAACACAGAGTCTGTCTATTAACTGCATGCCACCTGATGGTCCAAAATTTCTGAACCAGCATTTTGTTAATTTTGGAAAGTACTGGTCCATTGGATTCACATATGTGTAATTTGACAAGTTGTTGGGAATATGTGGAACGTGACTGAATGCTGCCCAGGCCGCACCATAGTTTCGGAACGATCCACCCAAAAACATGTCTAGCAAAAACATTTGACCAATCTGAAATTACAATTATATTATGTTTTATAGCTATGGAGGAATCTAGACATTCAATAGAGAGATAACAATTAAATTAGTGTGGAGAATATGCCACTAAGGATCAATTTGAAAAATTCAAATTCACTGAAGTTAAGTTACTTTTGGTTCATGTGGTTTCTTCATTAACAATGTTGTATATTTCAAATACAATCAATAAAATATAAAATCCCCAGACATTGTTATCTATACATATAAAACACAATCATCACTTTGTCCAATAAAATTTTCATAGTAGTTGTTTTTAAGAGCAAAGCTTATGTTTGTTACTGCCTGATTTGGGACACTATTTGCTTGAAAAGGCTACATAAGACTAACAACAACCATCTAAATATTAAATCAATTATCTTCACTAACTTTCAGTAAAATTCTTGTACCCTTTCAAATTCGAGTCCATTAAGACTAACAAATTCAAAATTCCCTGTATTATTTATTGGAGTACTTAGATTTGACTAGATCCTTAAACTTTATAATACTCTACTAAATTTAAAAGAAAACTGTTATTTGAACTTACCACATTTGCAAGGTTGAGGAATTCACAGAAAGTATATCTTAGTGCATACATATTGTGGGTATAAATATTTGTGTAACTGAGATAAGAGACCAGCTCTCCTCTTCTGTACTCGGACCAATCTTTGGAAATTAATGGACTGGCTGGAAAGAAAATAACCTGATAATAATTTATAAAACAAAGTCATGTTTATTATAACATTTATAACTAAAGAAGGACTGGAATGATTTTCATGATTTTGTTTTTGTATTTGTCTTTGACCAGATTAGGATAATAAGTATTAAAACATTGGAAAAATTAAGAAATATTCATGGACTGGGTAGGATTTGTGGTGGAAATCAGAATAGCTAGTATGTTAATAAATGTTGGCAATTATACCTATGCCCACAAACAGAGATTAGAAAATAATTGATTTCACTTATAGCTTACAAGCAGTTTTTTATGCTTTCATTTAATTCTAAAATTTACTCCCCAATCGTAACGCAGCCACTTATTGAGATCAGGCAAAAGAGACTCAGCAGGCATATCTTTTTTCTTATTTTCTAAATACATTAATGTTACATAATACAACAATAAAAGAGATTAGAAAGAAAAGCAATTAATCTCAATCATTTTTATCACCTACACATTCTACATTATAGTAAACTTTTTTATATAATTTAGACTTAACACATTTTTTATAAATTTACTTATTTAAAGGTAGATTTTTCACATGGTCAAGATATACGTATTAGAATAATTCCCATATTGGTACAGGTCCTTTGAGTAAAATAGCCCATCTGTGTACATATGCACCAGCTTGTGACACCCAAGCAGGAGTTAAAGGGATTATTACAAACAATGGTAATAGTGGTATAGTGTTGTGCAGCAACATATCTAAAAGAGGATCCAGCTTACCTATTCCTGTCACTATAATGACATTGTTAGGTAATGTCATGTTCCAGTCCAGAGACTAAGTTTGCAATTACAATTCTTGAATAATATTTGAAAACAGTAGGTTTTCAATATATATCAATATATTCAATAAAAAATTTAATTAACAAGTTGACAATGTTTTTGTTCACATGATTTGCACCCATTTACATTTTAAGTGTTAATATTAGAAACAAGACCAGATAAGTATAAGTATATACAGCAATACCTAAAAAATCATGCTGTCAATGCTCACTATTGTTGTATCACAGTTATTTAGTTGTTAGTAATTGGAGTATTGTGTTTAGAACTTTTTCGGTAGAAATGTGTAGGCATTTCTTACCATGAACAACTTTTATATATGTTGGTGCAAATAATAATACTTCTTTTGCCCTTACCTAAATCTGATGCCAATGCCTTCATTCTTCCACCTTCCCATATTTTCCACAAGTATCTGGGTGTGTAGAACATGGCTGCTTGACCCAGCAGTACAAAGCATACCCATTGGTAGTAAGTGTGCCTCAAAGGTTCATCTTCTATTTCTTCAGGGCCGACACCAGGATATATTGAATATCTTCCTCCTGTTCCTATAATGTGGCAAGACAAATAACGTTTAGTCACTAAGTAAAATTATTTTCCAAATGTTTGGCTGTAGGTACTGAAGCATGAAGCAATGTGCAGATTTCACAATGATATATAATTAACTTGGTTTAATGTAAGAACTGACTTGATGGGTAAGAAAAATTCTTAAAACCAGGAGAACTAGTTCATACATCTGCTTGACGGCTCCATAATAAATAAATAAAAAATCTCTTTTGAAATTAAATTAATAATTTTTATCTATTAATGATTAATATTAAAGTTTTTAAAGCAACCCCTTTCAGGTGGAGGCCTTCCAAATATAGCCATTTTAGGAGTACTTTACCGAAAGGGAAAATTGGTAGCATATTACTAAGAAAATGCTGTCCATTTGTCTGCCCGTCTTTCACAAGACTATATCTCATAAACATTGCTAGAAATTTGAAATTTTCACCGATGATGTATTTCTGTGTCTGCTAAAACCAATACTGAAAATATGTTTTTTTTGAGCTAAAACGCTTGAGCTATTACGTTACCATTGTGCTCAAACTTTTTTTAATGTCGTCATCCTAACGTGCGTGATTTTTCTTTGAAGCGTTTACTTTGTAGACCTTTCTACATAGTAAATACTTTGATCCATGGTGTTTAAGATGGCTCATAATCTTATCAAAAAGTTAGGCAAGACGTGGATGCACAGGGTTGAAGTATTGGACAAGGTGAATAGTGGACAGGAAAAAACTGAAGTGATAAACGCGGGAAATATCCAGGGTAAGCAAACCTTGGAAAACTATTTGTTTTAATTGAAATACCAACGTATTGCTATTTTGTAAGAAGCACTGTTCTTCCAATGAAAAGAACCAAAGTAAAACTTACCAGTAAGTCGACTCTTTAAAGTGTAGGTCCCATATATCCAACAATAGCTATTGATAGCTTCCTTGTCTAAAGAATCCTTTTCGTTGTTGCTCATACAATGTATAGGTTCCCCGAAAAATTGTTTAGATGTTACAAGTAAGGTGAATATTAGTAAAATAATGACGGTTAGTTTATAATGCAAACGAAAGATGCTGTTATCGGTACATACATTTTCAAATTTCAAGAATGAACGAAAAGGCATAAACAAATCGATCATTTTGATTGTTTATTATTTTAATTACCTTAAATATGTAACAAAAAGCACACTAAATAAAAATTTGACCGTCGTACTCGTGCCGCACTCAAAACTTTTCGGTATCACTATAGCCAACCTTGAATAAAATAATGAAAAGTTCATGGCTTCCAAAAAGAAAAGCGGAAATATCAAATACCTGCATAAATTCTGCTATTTACGTTACAAAAATATTTCTTAACAGCTACCCACATCTCTCGTCTCGTTTTATAAATAATTATAATAATTAAACCAATATTATATTATACTTTTTATAATCGATTCTTTTCTAATTATTGAAATTGAGAAAATCTATAACTTTAATTGAAATGTCATGATAATTTTTATTTTAAGATGTTGGAACGCGGAATTTCTACTATAAATTATGTATTGTAAAATATTATTTTTATTTGTATTATTAAACGTAGTTGTTAACTTATTTGAGCTAATGGTGTAAAAATATTGACCTATGTTTGTCTATAAAGTTATTGAAACTTGACTTCCGTTTTATTTTTATTTTGTAATATAGGCAGCATTGAATCATTTATTTGCCCTAGGAATACCGAATAATAATAATAATATGTACATAATGTTAATGAATATCATATTCATATACCTACCTATAGGTAAATAAATACATGGAAAAAAAATTGACGGGTAAGAGAAATAAATATGAATGCAGTATTTTCATAATTAATAACTTTCGTGTCTATAGTGAGCAAAATACACAACCTTGTTTTTTCAGCTTTATGAGCGCAAGTGAATTTTTTCTATGCCGTCAAATTTTACTCGTTGAGCTTGAGTAAGGGAGCACCGTTTTGTTGCTGGTTGAATATGACTTTTCATAGGAGAATAAGCTAAATACGTAGGTAGTCAATTGTGCCATTTGGGAATATTCATTACACAGTCGCCTCTGTGGTGTAATGGTACGGCAGTCGCCTGTTAAGATCGAGTAAAGTCGCGTAAGTACATAGTGTCAATTTCCAGGTAGGTCAAATTTTTAAATGTTTTTCAGATTTTTCTAAGTAAGTATTACATTGCCCGGGATTGGAATGTGCCCGATGTGGCGATAAGCTTGAGCAACCTGTCACATCAGAGCCCTAGTAGCTTGGCTAATCGTGGGTGTTCTAGTATATCTACTGGACATAAGAGTCGTGGATATAAAAGCTCACCGCTGCCTACCTATCGGAGGATAATAATCGTGAAGGTACTTTTTTTTACGAGAGACAAAAACATCATGTATCGTTATTTATAGCAGGGGATAGAAGATGCAGAACACAGAATTCTGTCTGTTTTTTACGCAGATAAATTATTATAATTCGCCCGGGTAGTTATCCACCGTCTTACCTATTCCTACCGCCAAAACGATATTGTCGATACTTGCACATAAGGTCTAACAAGCCCGACCCTAGGGCAACGGCGCACCTACAACATCTATGGTTGTCTCTTACCATCAGGAGACGTGTGCCTATTCACTGTCTTATCACATTAAAAAAAATCAAAAATCGCGATCAAAAGATGCAAAAATAAAAATTAAATAAATATCCTCACGCCTGAATATCCCTGAATAGGTAGGCAGAGGTACATAACGACCCACGATTAGCCGATGATTAGGTCCTATGATGTATCAGGTGGTAAGTCCGTCGCCATATCGGGCACGATTTCCGGTTTTCACCTCCACCGTTAGAACACTCAAGAAATGTACTTAGAACAAGTCAACGGTAGGTATATGGCGGGGTTCGAACTTGGACTACAAAAATGGTAATGCGGAGCGTTTGCCACTTTTCAATAACCTATCTACAGTTAGAGACAGGCTTACTAGAGTTTTGTTGCTGGGATATTTTTATTAATTAATGAAAATTAACAGTGATTACCCGGTTACTGATCTAAGGTTGTCCTATCTCTTATCGTTTATAGGTTTAGGCCAACGAGGTTCTTACGCTATAGGTATTATAATTCTTAAGCTTATTCGAAGAAAAAATAAAAAAAAAACATTTTTCATTACTTTTTTATTAAAATTAACATTTGTACAAAACAGTGGAACGAAATGACTTAAACTAATGTCAATATTAATAATTATATTGTAACTCCTTACAAACCTGACTAAAATTATGTGGCATTTGATTGTTTAAGACTAAATATATAAAGCACGTTCGATAAGTCCGATATCGTGTTTGTGACTCCCATTCTACCCACTCGCCAAAGTTACATTATATTACGAAACATCTTCCCCGTGGTGGTCCGGGTTCCGTTGTAGAATAAGCCAACTGCCTTCCACCCAGGCAGCCCGTAAGAGGCGAGCACAGGGTTTATTGTCACCAACACCGTGATATTAACTAGGTGGTAGAGTGCTGTGCAGCAACTCGTCCGGGTAGGGATCCACCGCCTTACCTATTCCTGCCGACATAATGACATTGTCGTGTTCCGGTCCAGAGGGTAAGGTAGCCGGTAGACTTGCACATAAGGTCTAACAGCCCGACCACAGGGCAGCGACGCACTTACAACATCTATGGTTTCTATAGGCCACGGTTGTCTCTTACCATCAGGAGACCTGTGTGCCTGTTCGCTGTCATATACTATAAAAAAACAGCATCTTACTAAGTGCCGGTTAAAGCGGGCGCGGGGCCCGTAGCAATTATTGTGAAAAAGTGGCCCTTAATAGCCTATTGAAATTTAGGGGGTAAATAATACCGAATCCCCCTGTAAGTGTTGTGGTATTGCCAATTTGCAGCATAACAATACACCTATGTGATTACATATAGTGTGGCCAACGCTCACTTTGAGAATAGCTAAGAATTTTACATATTTGTGGTTTTATTTCGACCCGCCCCGGCTTCGCACAGGTATACTATCTATGTTATATACATAAAAACCTTCCTCTTGAATCACTCTCTGTCTATTAAAGAAAACCACATCAAAATCCGTTGTGTAGTTTTAAAGATTTAAGCATACATAGGGATGGACAGAGAAAGTGACTTTGTTTTATAATATGTAGTGATGGTACGGAACTTTTCGTGCGCGAGTTCAACTGGCACCTGCCCGGTAATATTTCACGAACGGTCGTCTGCTTCAAGAAACTTGCTCGACTTAGCGTAGCCTAAAAATAATTATGGGCGTTCTGTTGTGCACACGCATTTTGTTATTACCAACTATATTAGATAGTACTTAATGGCAAAATAAGTAAATTTTAACACATATTTTAAGTCTTATAATTAAGTTGGTGTTTAAAAGCTCCACATAACATTTAAAGTTATTTAATGCGATGATCCGTTAATCTAATAGCACAAATATTTTAAATTCCCACATTTACAAAACAAGAAAGAAAGTTCGCAAATCATCGATAAAACTGTATCCTGTAATTTTTCTTAATAGGCATGGACGTAAACCGGATATACAGAAAGCCTTAGTTAAATCAGCTGAATATCAGATGATTTATAAAAAAATCAATAATGATACTATGTTTCCTATTACAGGGTCAAAAATAGTCATTTTTACATATTATTATGATGCTATTACATAAAACATAGAACGGAAAGGTCATATTTATCTACATAATATAAACCTATTTCAGAATGGAAAAACCATTAGGAGTTTTTAATCTTTGTCAAAGTAATACGCCAAAGCTACGCCCATGTCTTGGCGATTTAAGATTTTAATAAAACTTCTTTCTTTCAGCTTAACCAAACTGCAAAAGTTATTATCCGAACTCCAAAAAGAACACACACTTATACTCTAATATCACTTCTAATTATATACATGGTGGAGGTTGCCCGTGGCTATGTCCCCGTATCAAACTTATTTAGCTCCTGCGGGAACCCGTATATGTACCTATGGGGATAAAAAGCAGCCTAAGTAATAATCCAGCTATTTTAATTTTTCCACACACATACCATAATATTCCCCTACTTTCCCGTGAAAGAAGGACAAACAAACATACTTTCGTAAATATTAGTATGCATTCTTCTCCGTTTTACCCTTTCCCGTATTAAATCAAATGATATCGTGGTCTACCTAATTTACCTACCTAATCTAGGGGATTTGACTAGAACACCAGTATTTACGCAAAGCGATTTGACCTCTGCAACCCAGAATGGAAACTAGGCCCAAACCTAGATTAGATCGAATTCAATAAATTCTTTAAAGGTTTTCTCACAATTTTTTTTCTTTACCTTAAGAGCACTAAGAAAACGTTCATTAGTTAGAAAAACTCATTAGTACATGGCGTGGTTCGAACTCGGACTACCCGAATGAAAGTCCGAAGAAAGTATCGTATTCTTCATTAGTATGGATTTCTAATCGAAATGTCTTCGATGGTCGTGGACGATGCGCGATAGCATAGTGCAATTAGTTTGTTATGAACTAATAACGTATTAGTAGCTTAAACCGATATTTATATGCAAGGTCTACAAAAAACCACAAAATTGCTAGTTGGGTTTTTGAGTGTTTTGCAATTAAAACCAAACATTCCCACTACTGTTTCAGTTGCTTGTAGCTAGTAGAGTCACTAGTAGCGACAAATACCCATTTGTTTAA
>DVZL01002466.1:0-15426 GCA_018236625.1 Lasaia peninsularis
TGTGTGTGTGTGTGTGTGTGTGTGTGTGTGTGTGTGTGTGTGTGTGTGTGTGTGTGTGTGTGTGTGTGTGTCTGTCTACCCTTCTCATTCTTTCGTAGTTCCCTCGCAAAGTATAGGATGGCGGGTGCGTAATTACCAACGGAAGCACAAGTGACGTCACGTCCGTTTTCAATTGGCCCATTTGTAACTATTAAGAGAGGTCATGGTTTGCTCCTCGATATTTTGTTACAAACAATACATTTTTATTGTAGGACTTGAAGTGACCGCGTACATCATATACAAATATGTTACACAAAAGACGAGCTTAATGCGTGTAGCATTCTCTACCATCAAACTTTTGGACCAACAGAAAAAAAAGAAATAGTTATGGCAGATGCATAAAAAAAGAAACAAAAAAAAAAAAATAAAAAATAATCATAAAAACTATAAATGAATAAATAAAATGAGTGTTTAGTTTGCTAAGTTAACCCCGTAAGAAGTAGTTGCCGTAAGTGGTTGTTCGCATTTGATTTTAATTATTTTATAGTTAAAGTAGTTTAAGTTACTCCCCATAAAATCAGCTATCTGTTAGTGAAAGTCCCATCAAAATCGATTTAGCCGTTCCAGAAATTCGACACAAACAGACAGACAGGTAAAAAAAATTGTTATTCTAAACAGACATTCCAATTGAATAACAATTTATATGTTTGTTTGAGTACACTACCTACTTTTATTATTGTGGTCATTCAAACCCAATATACATCATACAATTGCCTGCCTTAGTCAAGAATCGAACTCGAGCCTCTTGAATGGTCTGTGGCGTTAGGTGTATACAACAACTACTGGACCAACGAGTGGCCAAAAGCAACAACAAACAAACATACACATATATTTATTCATCTTTAACGACAAAGTTTTGATGATTATTTGAAAAATTGAATCAGTTTTCGTAAGCGAAACAAAGTTTATTGTGGAAAAGTAGAAGTGTTATGTGTAATGTGTACAACATAGTTCTTTCATCTACGGAACCATCCGCATATGAGATAGTCTCGCTCTTGTAAGTTTTTAACATAGCTTTTAGAAGGAAGCTTCTTTAAATGCAAGGCTTCTGGGTAGAAACAAGGTGGAGAAATATTTTATCGATTAAAAGTAATTATAAAATTGAATACCCAATTAACCTTTTACAATCATTAATATTAATAATAAATAATTAGACAGGTTTCATAACCTTTCAAAAATCTTATCATATTATGTGTAGTTTTTATTTTTATTAAAAGCTAAAAAAACACTCGTAAGTAGAGCACAAAGATTATGTTTATAGAAAGTCAAATATCTCTACCCCCGCAACGTCAGTGCTTGCATCAGTCATGCCCCGAAAGGGTAGGCAGAAATACATATGCAGCCACGATTAGCCGACGATGTTAGGTCTCATTATGTGACAGATGGCAAATTTGTCGTCATTTCAGCCACAAATCCAGGGTTTCCTCACCATGTTTCCCTTCACCGTAAGAGCATACAGATAATGTACTTAAGTTAGACTCATTGGTACATGGCGGGATTTAAACCTGAAATACCGAAATGAAAGTCCGAACGCGTACCACTAGGCCACAGTTGTGGATGTACCGTCGTCTTATGTAACCTTATTGATGTTCTTTGTCATACGATATTTGTGCTTCTGCAATTGAGTAGTCAGTTTCCGACTTTGACGCACAAGATCTCAGGTTCGATACAGGTTAACAGGATACAGGTTTAAGGAGATCATGAGGCTCAATCAAAATGAGCATAATAATATATTACATTTTTATACATTTTTTTATTGTCATAGGGATCAAACAGTGATCTAATGTAATAACTTAGTAATGTAGCTTTTTACACTACACTATTACCTTTAAATTTTTCGTCCATACAACATTAGTACGCACCATTATCGTTTTCCACATACGGGGTATGATAGCCGACAAACCTATTAAGTAAGAGGGTTATTTTTTGTTATCAACGCGTCATTAACATCTTAGGTGTTTATTATCTAAGATCTTATTTGTGATTCCTCCAATTTGTTCGCCGCGCAACGCAACGCGTCATTAACATCTTAGGTGTTTATTATCTAAGATCTTATTTGTGATTCCTCTAATTTGTTCGCCGCGCAACGCGCTCTTTTAATCAGAATAGGCGCTTTTGTGATCAGAATAGGTACTCTCTTTTTCGTTCATTTATCAACGACAATGGACTCTCTGATGCTTTAATGGTTTTATGATTCATCCCAAACTCTAATATTGATAATTTTTGGAATGCATATTTGGCGCGCTATAACTTTTGCCATTCGTACGACAATAACTGTAGGACACTTGAATAAGAAAAACCAATAAGGACCTCCCAAAAAGTAAATAACACTACTGCATCTGAAACAACGTAAGCCGAAACAATACCAGCGAACACAATTTCCCAACGAACTCTTTATTAAAAGGCCTAAAAGACCGCGTCTACAGAACCCGTCGCCAGGCAACTGAAAAATGCATTCGAAAGACAAAAGGGGGCTATTACGGACCCCAGGATTAGCCCTATTGACACTACGTTACCAATTAAAAAGGGAGGGGTGCTTTTTCGTCTCGGTTTTTTCAGTAGACAGTTTTTCAGGCCGCGGGCGACTTCTCCCTACCCCCTCGCCTCTGCAGAGAGAAATCAATAACGCAGCACTTTTTTCCGCGCGTAAAGCATGCAACGACACGCTTGTATGTGTGGGTAGCACACAGAGGCAGGCTGGGTTGCCAGTATTTTTTATTTTACCATTAAAAATTTGTTGCGACGGTCCTCGTTGTGAGTTTTTGATTAGAATGCATGTTACGGCTTATGCGGAATTAATTTTTGTGTGATGAAAAATATAACTGTCAATTTTTATACTCTGTGCTTAAACTATGGCGGGAGATGAAATGTCATCAGTTTTTTTCTAGCTGTCACGTCATAATAATTAATAACTTGTAATAATCATGTTAATGCAATCAAACTGCTTTCTATACTATTACAAATTAATAAAATTGGAGTGCCTGTATGTAACATTAAAATAACCACATTTTATTAAATGCCTATACATATGTTTACAAGGTACATATATACCAAAATACTGGTAATACTTCACCGGCAGACAGCTCATGTATCAAGCTCAGGCTACTTTTGTTTTAGAAATGTATAAAATAAAATAATAAAATAAAAACGCGGACGAAGTCGCGGGCACAGCTAGTTGTAATAAATATCGTCAATAAACACTCAGTCATTAAATGTTAAAGGTTCGCTTCCAACCGTCTAGGTCCCCTGTTCAGATAGGTCATCTGTTTTCCTGTCTGGCAGCTCATAAGAGAAGATCAAAAGTTATATAGATTATTAATAATAATGACCATGACTACAAGTCGTTTGCTGTGTAGGAACTGGTCCGGATTCAGATCCACCTTCCTGCCCACCTAAGTGTCATTTACTTGGAATTCTTCAATCTACGAGTATAAGAAAGTTGCGTTAGTTACACTATATTATATAACTCAAGAACGGCTGGATTGATTTAGCTAAAAATTAGTGGGAAGGTAACTTAGAACTGCAGTAGTTCATCAATTAAATTAGCCATTTCAAGTTCAAAGTCATTTATTTGCGTTTATTGAGTTCTTAGATCATACAATCTATACAGTACTTAACTACTATACATAATGATTAACCTAATAAATATTGCGTAAAACTAAAAATGTGCAATTTATAATTTCATTTAAATTTAATAATTTTAAATGGAACGTAATAAAAAATCAATTACCTACAATTTAACAAATTCATGTCAAAAATTATTAATTATACATATTACACTCGTAATATTAAATATTTTATATCATAATAACATGCCTTATTTTTTTTTTTCAAAATAATAATCTATTTAATAAAAAATATATATATTTTATTTCCTTAATTCACATTATTAATTGAATTATTATTTTAATATATATAATATTATAATCAATTTCGTAAGTAGTTTAGTGTAATTAGAATTTTGTAATTTTAATACAATAAATTTCCTATTTGCAAAATATTGTTTGATGATTCACCTGACGGTACAAGTGGATGTTGTTGGTGCGCCGCTGCCCTGTAACCGTAGTGATAGGCTTAGTGTGCAAGTCTACCGACTACCCTACCCTCCGAACCGGAATACGACAATGTCGTTATGGCGATAGGAAGAGGTAAGGCGGTGGATCCCTACCCGAGCGAGTTGCTGCACAGCACTCTACCACCAGTGGTATTGTTGGCAATAACCTTGATAAGCTATGCTCGTCTTTTACGAACTGCCCAGTAGGGAGGCAGATGGTCTATTCTACACAGATCCAGACCAACACGGGGAAACTAAAATACATACCACCAAGCGTATATATCGAAATAATACAACACAAAATTTAATACTATTAAATTATTTAACACTCTCTTGTATACAAATAATATTATAAGAGACTACACAAATTGACAAAACAGTACAAACGGTGAGATTGTTTCTGACCACAGATATCTTACAGATCAGAACCTAACCTAAAAGAATCTAAGAGAAAAACACAAATACAAACAAATATTATGTAGTCATTTACGATTTTTGTTAAAAAGGATAATAGCCAACTTACTCGGGTGAAGTACCATTTATAGTCTTTGAACAGATTCTTTTTTGACTTAGCTTTATTCAGTTTTAACCAGATGATATCGGGGTCGGCTACCTAAATCTAGGGAATTTGACCAGGACGTCATTTTTACAGGGCACGACTGCCATCAGACCTTTGCAACCCAAAGGGGAAACTAGCCCCAATCCTGGATTAGATTGAATTCGAAAACACAAATCCGGGTTTTTTCACGCTGTTTTTATTTACTACTAGCTGTACCCGGTGCGCGTGGCTACGCCGACAATGCCAGCACCACCTGGTGGCGAGTGACATCGATGAGCATATCAAACAAACCTTCTCCGTGGAAAAATGCATATATATACCAATTTTCATAATAATCGCTCCAATAGTTTTTGAGTTCATCGATGACATACAGACAAACATTATTTTTTATATATGAAGATAAGAGCACTCAGAAAATATAGATGAGTTAGAAATTTCATTGATTGCTCGAACTCAAACTACTGGAATGAAAGTCTGAAGTGTAAACCAATAGGCCACAGAGGCTATTTAAAAGGGTTCGCGGTAAAAAAATAGGGGTACATATTATTACATTAAATACTACATCTAGGGGTTTTTTAGATTCAATACTCCAAAAAAAACCCGTCGTATAAATTTTATGCATAACTTCATCATAGTTCGTAGCAGAAGCACGCATTGCGTAGCATACGTAGCACAAAATGCGTACGCAATTGGTAATTTTGTGTTTTCCTACCAATCTCAGCACCACACAAAATGCGTTATTATGTGGCAGAGATCTACGACTGTTAGAACGACGTAGAACAAAGAAACCAGTGGTTAAATCATCAAATTTTTTTAGCTTTATAATAGAAGATATCACAGTCCGTGATTGCTTTTAGTGATGAGACAACAATTTGTATTTTTTTTTCTGCACGTTTTTTATTCATATCAATAAAAATATGTAAATACAAAAAAGATTATTAAAAAATTATAAAGATATCTGGAGTACGACACATTGATGTAAGGCATAAAGCTAAATGTATTATTTGGAGATTACACTTAGAACAATATGTTCCTAATATTTAGGGCTGGCTCTCTCACTCTAACAAGGCTGGCTTGCTTTGACTTCGTCCACAAAACTAAAGTGAGTTAGCAATACCACGTATTGGGGACAGGTTTTTGTTAATATATACCGGTATATCTATAGTATATATATCGAAGTATCTGTATGTAATATTAAAATAACCGCTAATATTAAATATATATTTTTATGGGATAGTGAAGCGAACAAGCACACGCCTCTCCTGATGGTAAGAGACAACCCAGATGTTGTAGGTGCGTCCCTGGTCGTTGTCATTATGTCAATGTACCAAAATAACATTTTTTAGAATTTTTGTCAGGATGTCTGTCTGTCCGATTTTTCCGGGACTTTCACTGACAGACAGCAGATGAAATAAAGAACGGCTTAGGCTACTTTTATTTTAGAAATGAACAAAATAAATTAATGAAATAAAAACGCGGACGATGCCATGGGCATAGCTAGTGTGTTAATAAATCTTCAAATAGTATATTTACCTTGATAGTGTACGAACTACTTACTAGCGCACCCGACTCGCACTTGGCCGGTTTTTTTATTATTAACAAAAAGAAATGCTAACATAGATGTCATGATAATGAAACTAGATTCAGTTTTTTGCAGTTTTTTTGCATTTAATTATTAGTAATTATTTAGGATCAAGAGTTTATTACCACACATGGGCATTAGAAGCTTCTAATATTAATATTAAAGCTTATACGAAATCTTGATAAAAAGAACATAATTAAAAATTACTAAAAATGAAATGAGTAAAATAACAAATATTTATATTATTCTCATACATATCCAGCTACTACTGTCAAGAATCAAATCTGAGCATTTTCTATGATCTTACATCAGACACATCGTATTGGTTTAATGTTCGCATTTTGTACAAAAAAAGTTACTTCGACGACTTTCTAAGGCTGTGATATTTTTATGATTAAAATATTGTGACTAAAAAGTATCTTTTGTTTTAAGTATGTTTATTTTGTTGCTCAAAGATAAGAGAAACACATTTTAATAAGCCTAAAAACAGTAGTACATTTAGCTTGGACCCTGCATAATGTCCGTTCCATAATGAAAAATGCTTCAAAAGTTCAAAAGCTTTTATTTATACATTTTAATCTAAAAAACTGAAACAATACCGCCATTACACTCAAAGCGTAACGAGACTTCATAACAGAATGTTACATTCAAAAAAATATTCCATTGCATTTAAGAAAAAATAAAAAAAAACAAATAGTTAATGGATTGCGGCATTTACTTCCAAGATTTACAGACAAGAATCTTCTCTTGAATTATATCTGTAAGATGGTATATTTTTAATCCTCAAGCTAGTATCAACCTTATTTATTCTATATTTAAATGTAATGAAGCATTTGTTTGAAGTTTAACCTTATTAAATTCTCTTTATTTGCATATATTCCTAATGTTCAATACCCGACCTCACATCACTAATTGCAAACGCAGACTAACGTAAAAAAGCATCACATAAAAAGAAACGGTTTGCACATTTTTATTTCACATCGCCCATGACAGAAGTGGTGGCATCCCGCTCGCACCCCATTGTTCCAATACCCGGGTGCGATCTCGTCATCAGTCCATCTTTGTCTGACGTTCTTTTTTTGAATGTGCAAAAATATAAAAACGCCGAATCGGGTGGGGGTGGGCCCGGAAAATGCAGTTGTGTGCGTCATAATGGCAGGGCCTTGCCTGATCATAAGTCAATACAATATAGGTATTCCGATGCAACGCTAGCTGTAAACAAGAGTTACATTCCGACTTCTATTACACAGATTCTAGTCGAAACTACATTCCATTTCACATTTGTTATTTTAAAATACAACATGAATGTGTTTCTTCAAGACTTTTATTAGATTCCTAATATTATAGCCAATAAAATAGTAAATTTATTCATTGTAGTTTGTTAATTAATTGCGGCTTATTATCAAATTAAACAGAATATATTTATACACCAATTTTTATACGCAAGTCGTCGTAAATTATAAAATCGACAATGTAATTGTAATGTTAATCCAATGATCATCAATCAAGTTACTAAAATGAAATAGACCAATCCATATAAATTTCATACTCAGATTATACGATGTCTTTCTTAATTTCTTTAAAGCTGTATCTTAACACATAATAATAAAATTACTTACTTTGTAGGACCAAAGATGCTAGTAGTGTGTTATCAATCTGAAGCTGGGATAATAAGTTTTTTGTATTTACTTATACAAAATATTTACCCACTATTCTATCTTGTAGATTCGAATAACTAAGGTAGTGATGTTATCCTAGTTTATGTCACAATGTAAGTGACAAAGAAACCGACATATTTAAATAAAGCAAAAAATAAGTATTGCTTTTAAATAATATTAAAAAAAAACTTCTATAAAAGATAAAATATCTGAAAAAGCCGTCATTTTTTTACTACTATGAAACCTACATACTTAGTATTTTTAGTTAATATGCAAATATAAACTATATTCAATAAATATTTATTTTATTATATCTATTGACCATTAAAAATGTAGCAAGATAACAATTTATTTCGGTTTAAATATTGATTTCCGCAAATTAACCTCTGATTCTATTAACCATACAAAATGTTCTTGAGACACATCTATTTGATTAATAAAATCTACCACCGGACTGTATCGAATATGTACCTGGCCATTCACTTGAATTATTTGTGTGATTAAATCAATAATAATTAATAGTTAGCAGTTTTCAGCTTTCACCTAAGCAATTAGCGCTCTGATAATCACTTGTTATTAATTGATTAGATATGACTTCAAGCCTGACAGCTGAGACGCCATCATTTTTGCTCGTCAGTTTTTTTCATCTTCTTGGGACTGACAAGATTCAGATTCACACCCATGCCGCTTATATATATATATATATATATATATGTTATATTTTAGATTATTTTCTATATATATCATTTCTACAAAAGTTTAACAAGCTAGCTGAAAATGCCTGTTTTGTTTTCTTTTTCAATTAAAAAAAATATAATAATATCACAGATCAAGTTCATTTTCAGTTACTTCTATTTTATGAATTATAAATTCACTATTGTTTAATCATTATATTTTAAATAACGAGCTTTGAATAAAGTGAAACTGAAAACTAAATAATGTTATACAAAATTATTTTTTATTTGTATAATTTTGATTTTCAAATGTTATAAAATAAAAAGATGCTTTCTTTGTATCCAATGCAATTAAAAATATTGTATTTTATTACACTAGTGTCTGAAGATCTCGAGGTAAATAATAAATAAGTAAGTACAGCGTAGTAAAACTTTTCCGACAGCTTTCATTGCGAGTAGGAAACAAAAAAACGAAATGCGTGTGGCATAACTGAAAACTATACACTTCAAAAAATACGCCACTCTTGGACCAACGATGCCATTTTATAATAAAAACTATTCTTATACGCCCTTGCAGCTCTCTGAATAGGCAGTATAATAGAACACTTTTAATGCACAACTCACATTTTTTGTTCTTTGAAAAAGACAACAACAACGAAACAGAGCATAAAACATTCCAACTACTAAGTGACAACGAGCTGCTTAAACATTAAAGCTCCGTTTCTTTTTACATTGTCATCGAATGTAGAAAAAAGTGTTTGTAAAAAGTTCCGGTCTCGTCGCCGACCTTACGCAGTATCGTTTTATTGCTATCGTGCCCGTGGCCTCTCTCCTTCTTACCTCCTAACACAGTTCCTCTCGCGATTTTCTTTTTTCCGATCCCTCACTAGGCGTGTGCGAAAAACTTTTCCCGCCAACATCTATTCTGTCAAATTTAGTGGCGTTCTAAATTTAAATTAAACTTTTAAATTTAGAATGCAAATATATGCAATAAATTTTAAATTTAGAAAATATTGTTTTGTTTTAAAATTATAAATATAATTTTAATTTTTTTTTTCAAATCAGTAATAATAAAACTTAATTCTATAAATAAAATTTGATTCTAAAAATCATTCAGGTTCTGTGTACGGCACTGACGTGGGTTTGAATTTTACATGTGGCAATTGTTGCATCTCTTAAAAAACAGGATATTATATTATATTATTAAATATAATAATTAGATAATACTTATAAGAATACATAAGATAAGTTTCATGTTTCCTGGATAAGTAGTATTTTTATATTACGTAGATGTATCTGTGTGTTCATCCGTCTGTGTATATAATACTCTGTATGAAATAATAATGTTAAGATATTAAGCATAATCTATTATAATTTTTCATACTTTGAACGCAATAAAACTGCAAGCTTATTACTACTTTGTGAAGTATGTTTGTGTACTATAAAATTACTTTGTGACATTTTTAACATTAATATTGATAATATTATTTATCATTATTATTATTTATATTTTTAATTTTGACGTTATTGAATGCTTAAATAATAATAAATTGAATACTTAATTATATCTTTAATATAACACCTAAATAAATGATGACTATTGTTATTATTATTAAAAAAACCAATTCAAGTTTCATTATGATATTGTCTAGATAGATTTTTTTTCATATTCCATAAAAAAATGTAGGAAATATCAAAGACAAAAATATACATACAAATAAGGAACATTCAATCGAATTGACTTATTTAATTCAATTTAACCTCCTTTTTCTAAAATCTATTAAAAACGAATGCACCACATTTTTAGTTTAGTACGGAATATATCTTGCACATTAAGAAAAACTACAGACACTTTTAATTATTTGTGTATACCATTCAGTCTTAAGGAAAACGGTATTTCATTAAAATGCTATATAAAAAAGGAGATTCTTTTGAGCATTATAATTACGGCTTCGTTAAATTCTATACTTTGCTGAGTAAAGTAAAAGGCGCTTTGAAAGGACGGTTTTAAAATTGAAAACGAAGCTTAAAAATACGTTTCTTAATTGACTTTCCCACCGCAGTAATACCTTTTGAATGTATATTAAGGAAATACTTATATATGTGCCTTTTAACGAGTTGAGATCAAAGACGAATAATTTCTTAACATAAAAAAAACAAATACGGTGTTAACAGATAAAAAATGGATACTATATTATTTATTTACGTCTATAATTTTAAATAAACAACATGATAGTATTTGTATATCCACCAAAAATAAAGAATAAATATTAGGATTTATAAAATAACTAAATTACCATTAAAGGTTAAAAACGAGAATGTTATTGTGTAATTAGATGTGTTTTTTTACAGATCAAATGTCTTATGTTAAAGATCCTTTTCCAAATTCAAAATAATACTAGCTCCAAATTCAAAATCAAGTAATATTTTTCCGTCATTAACTTAAATTTAGACAAAGACATCAAATTATACTGCCGTACAGATTTGTTTTTTAATCTGGAATTTTAATGAAATTTAAAACTATCATCCGGATAATATGGAAATGACTACATGACACTCGAGAGGGTGAGTACGTAGGGTGGTACAGGCCGACCAAACTAGTTTAAACTCTATAAAAAAGCTCAGGCCCTATGTGCTCATGCGGGTAAGTGTATTGTTGCGAATAACGAGGGGTCATCATTTTTTGGTGGTACTTATTTATATTGTGCGTTCCTGCAACGAGCTGGGATGGAATGAGAGCTCGGGCTCTGCAGGATTGCACACATTGACAATGACATTATATTGACACACGCACACCGATTCACGTATATTAATGTTTTTTGTATAATAGACTTTTCGTATTTTCGGGTGGTAGGTGTGGGGAGATGTACTCATATAATATACTATTATATCCCGCCTTACTGGTTGCAACATCATTTTTACAGTTTATCTACTGGAATATCTGGTGTATTGAAACAAAAGCATTTTTAAAGTGAAAAAAATACAAACAACTTAGTAAGTTTCCTATCATAATATCGACTGATACTCTACAACATTTAAAAATATTTCCCAAAAATGACATCTTATACGGATGACATGACGGATCATACAAATTCGTCAAGCAGATTTGGAAATATGATGTAATATTGCATGCATACATACACGAAAAATATAGTTCTGGCTTGCTTGTAAATAATTAACAATTATTTCGAATGTACGGACGCATACAACGTGAATGCTACGCTACGTAGAACTCTGTAGATCTGCTACGTAGGCATACGTAGACACTACTTACAAAAGTAGACCTTCGTATTTACAAATTTATTAAATTTGTCTTGGAATTATTCATATTAATATATTTTCCACTGGTGGTGGAATGCTGTGCAGCAACTCGCCCGGTTAGGGATCCACCTATTCCAGTCGCCATAATGACGTTAACGAATTAATCGGGCCTAAAAGCCTGATCACTGGATTACGCACGTAAAATATGGTGTCTAGAAGTCACAGTTGTCGTTTACCATCAAGAAAGAGTTTGTTTGCTCTCTAATCTCATAAAAAAAGGTATCATAAACAACACTCTCAACACATACACGTAATTTGCTTACTTTGGGATTAAAATACCTAATTGAAAAAATATAGATTTTCAGGTGACGTTTTTTTTATATTTTTTAAGAAATCGAAAGAGCCTGAAGAGAATATTTACAGTAGGAAATACACGTTGACGTTGACGTAGACATTAAACTTGATTCTATTGGTTCATCAAATAGAATTTATACTTTTTACTGTCGGCATTTGGTGAAATTTCGTTATATTCCTTCAATAACAGACTAATACTGAACGATGTGTATTAAATTTATTTATCTTTAGTTTTATAAGTGATGCTGTAAAAAGTGAAATTGGCTAATGTGAAATAAAAAAATTATAAATATTGTGAAATAGTACAAGATATAGATAAGAATATTTTAAAGAAAAAAGTGCATATCAAATAGACACTGATATTTAAAATATCCTGCGAGAGTTTATTGCCTAATCTATCCTTGGAATTTGAAACGTAACAGTAATGAGCAATGTTTTTTTTTGAGGCTGGGAACGAGAAGGCCAATGAAAAGTTTAATTGAACCAACCTAAACTCCCTTGTTATGTACATAATGATTATGTTGGACAAACATACCAACGACTTGAAATTTTGATCTCAGGTTGGCAAGGCATTAAAACATGAAGTTTATATACACAGTATATATTTTTAAACGAAATCTACCTGCTTTTTCGTCTTTTTATAACATGTTAGAATGAGCAAGTTTCGTTAAACTCGAAAGATTTTTATTATTTGCTTTAGCTATAAAACTCTTTACGCCTAATTCACTCTTATATACTTGAAAAGTAATAAACTAAATTTAAGCGATTAAATATGTATAAACTACAATTTAGTGACAATTTGCAATTAAAAATCGTGTGTCATAAATTGGAACGTGTGAAGTTTACTTAACTACTAATCCACTGGATAAGTGTAAACCAGTCATAAGGAGATCGAATTTCAAATCTCACAAAGTAAGATTATATCAAAAAAATATTGTCACGCCCATATCTGGGGCGGAGTAGGCAGATACTTATGCACCAACGATTAGCCAACGATATAAGGTCCCATTATGTGACAGGTAGCAAATCCGTCGCCATATCGGGAGCGAATTTAATCTCAGATAAAGAAAAAAAAGTACCTTCACACCTATTATCCACGAAGAGGTAGGCAGAGGTGTACTAGGATATCCACGACTCGAAAGTCCAGTAGATATACTAGAACATCCATACATAAATTCCCTATCCGGGAATAATTGTAAAGGGAGTTGGATTATTATTATTTACAAAGTACCATAAACTGCAACAATAAAAATAAATTAGGATTAATAATTAAACCGACACAAAATGGCGTTAACGTTTATACGTGATCATAAATAGTACATACAGATCGGGGGTGCCGCTCAAAAAATCACTTCTCCCCGGATACAGACGGGGAGGGAGATGCAGGTGGGGTTGCCAGTGTTTTTATTTTCCCGATTGGCGGATTGCAGCGGGAGTAATGATCGATGGTATTAATGCGAGCACTGGACACCTACACAATTTTATAAACCCTTTTTTTATTATCTTGTATTTTGTCAATAAATGTTGTTCGGGGCCTCCCACGCGGGGTTAAGTTGTTTAGCTCTCCCTCAGGAACTCGTTAAGATATCCTGATGATAGAAAAAAAATCTGGTCAAGTGTGAGTCCAAACCGCGATCTAAAAGTTCCGTACCATTATCTACAAAATGGCCAAAAACGTTTACTGTATGGGAGCATCCTTTATATATATTTGTTTTATTCTGTTTTTACAGACAGAAATACGTCATCTGTGAAAATTTCAACTTTCTAGCTTTTACGGTTTATGAGACACAGCTCGGTATCCTTCATCAATGACAGACAGTCAGACAGGTGGATAAAAAGCGAAATCTTAGTAATAGGATCCCGTTTTTATCCTTACCCTTTACGAAACCCTAATAAAAAGTAATCTATGATCAAATATGAAATACCAGCTGTCCAGCCCAACTTCGCTTGGTTGATAAGTATTTGACATATCCACGGTAGCGTCACCTACCGGGTACAATCGTATTTTTAAATAATCCATGAAACCATAAAAATACTTATACAAAACTTCAGCACAATCGGTTCAGTCGTTCAGGAGTTATGTCATAAATACGAAAATATAATTCTTACTACCCGTTTTCCCGTAGGAATGAAACATTTTCCTATAAGTAAAAAGTAGCCTATGTATATCAGGGATAATATAGGCTTCTAATGGTAAAAGAATTACCTTATTCAGTTTCGAAGCCTATTCAATACAAACAAACAGAGAATAAAATCTTTTTTTCTGATTAATTAAACATCGTCACGACCCATATCCCCGAAAGGGTAAGGAGAGGTACATATACAACCACGATTAGTCGAAGATATTAGGTCCCATGATGTGACAGGTGGCAAGTCCGTCGCCATTTCGAGCACTTTTGTATTTTTCTTTTTGTATCAAGATATTTAGAAGTGATATCAATGAATAATCGCCTCAGTGGTTTTTTTATGATATTGGAAGGCAAACAAGTAGACGGATTTCCTGATGGTAAAAAATACACGTCGCCTATAGACACCAAATGCGGAAATGGTGCGTTGCCTACCTGAGGCTGCGATGGTACCAATCCGGGCGAGTCGTTGCAAGATTACCACCTAGCCAACCACGGTGTTGGTGACACTGACCCTGTGCTCGCCTCTTACGAGCTGCCTGGGTGGAAGGCAGTTGGTCTATTCTACAACCGAACCCGGAACAACACGAGACGGGGAAAAACGTGGTGTAACGTTAGGCTTTGTGCGTAAGATTAGCAGTTTTGTTACCCTCCAGGGTAATAAAAATACAACAGCCTATTATGTTTGCATCTCATAATATTTTGTCCCCACAAATATTAATCGTTATAACCTTTTGCTTCTAACCTTGTTAGTGGCTTCCTGTTTTCTTTTTATTGTTAATCATGAGAAAATTGAATTGGACGTAGATCAGGCTCCTTCTCAATTATTAATCAAAAGACATAGACTTATAATAAAAAAGTACCGTCACGCCTATTATCCACGAAGAGGTAGGCAGAGGTGTGCTAGTATATCCACGACTCGTAAGTCCAATAGATACCTATACCAGAACACATCCACTATTATTAGACTTATAATAACATTAAAAAAAAGTACCTTCACGCCTATTATCTCCGAAGGGATAGACAGAGGTATGCTAGTATATCCACGACTCGTAATCCAGTAGATATACTAGAACACCTTCGATTAGCCAAGGTACTGGGGCCCATGATGTGATAAGT
>DVZL01002467.1:0-15425 GCA_018236625.1 Lasaia peninsularis
ATTATATAGTTGCCTATAGAACGATTATGATATTTTAAATAACAAGCACCCCACGCTTTTTACTCTGAATTAAATTAATTTGTTAAAAACTTAAATTTGGTTTTGTCCCCCTGTAACATGAACTCTTCATAACTTAGAATTATTTTCTAATTTTTAGTTGTATAAGAAATAAAAGCGTGTTTTTTTTAGTTTTTTTAAACTATTATTTATTTTGTTTATATAAACCACGTTCTAGTGACATCATTCACCGCTGTTTTACGGCCGCTAAATGACGGTACCGCTTTCCTAGGAAACCAAAGCTTTACAGGTGATGCCATAGTGTTGAATTTTATTATTATATTCTCTTATATCGTCTATAATGTCAGCTGGTGGTTCATATGACCCATCTATTTTTTTAGAAAGGGCCTGTAATCCATGTTATTTCCGAATAATTAAAAACCAACAAACTTGTATGTTAATTGTTTAAATACATAGGCAAATAAAATTGTAATCCAAATCTAACGGGAAAAATAAAATATTTCTAATTAGTTACATCTCTTCCTCTTATCTAAGTAAGCTATCAATACTAAATTGTGATAACACGTAAATTGCGAGCCAAATGTAATGGAAAAATATATTTAATTACATCGTTTGTTCTCCTTTCTATTATAGATAAGTACATAATAAAATAGTTTTGACAATTTTTGAATTAAAATTGTTTGATATTTTGCCAAAATCGTTAAACGTTTCCCGTTTACAAGCGGGAGTTCTGGTTAAATTTGGAATAGAGGAAAATCCAGTTATATTACGTCATACTTTGCGTATATCCGGTTTTTTATTTTTAATGACTAGCTTTTTCGTTTTGTTTGTTGATTCGGATGCGCTAAATATATCTAATGCAATAAAAAGTGCAAAACATTTCACTGTATGAGGTTTAATTTATTATGAAGACAATGATGCTACAGGTTTATTATTTTTTTGATATAATTAGACAGCGAATAAGCGCACAGCTCTGCTGATGGTAAGAGACAACCATGGCACCACCACCATAGATGTTGTAGATGTTAGAGTTTATGTTCATACCTGCTTGAATAAAACTGTAATTTAAACGTGTCTATATAAAAACCACCCAATATCAAATCGAGGAGTTAACGAAAAAGTCCAACTAACCACTAAATAAGGATTTAAGAGAAATAATATAGTTGCCAATATTTAGGGATCTGGGTGTTTATTCAATTTATTTTGGTAAATATTTAAACATGTATGAGTATCATTTACTAACCATTAAGCACTCTATTTGCTTACTTTGGGGTATACTTAGATCAATGTGTGTAATTTGTTTAGGGATAGCTTTGAGACAGTTATGGACTGATTTTTAAATTTTTTTATGTTGTGTTTGTCATTTCTTTAGCTAAATGGTGGTCAAATTTAAATTTTATGGCAATTGATTCAATGCTATTTTAAATATTAACAAAATCAAAAATATTTCATTTATATAGATGACATAATAATGAACTTGAAGTCAAACCTATCGAAATCAATTTTTAACTATAATTTTTATTAGAAATAAGACCTATCTAGATCAATTGTTTTATCCCCCAAAACCCCTAGGCACCAAATTTCAGCGAAATGGTTAGAACCGTTTCCGAGATCGCCGAAATAAATAAATATATGTACCTACAAGAACTGCGAGTTTAAAAGCACTAGATAGATATAGATGTAAGGTAATATTCATGTGAGTTTTAATAACGTTATTTTAGTTTTAAAAAATTCAAAATAAACTAAAACTAAAATAACTTATGGTGTTAAGGATAATAATCATCTTAAATACCTATTACCACTTCGGTTCCACGGAAACAAGTTTTACTCAACGTCTTGATATTCTCATAAGCGAACGTGGTTTTAACATACGATTGAAATGTGGAAAGTTTTCTGTGTAATTTCCGTGGGTTTACTCCATGTGTCTTGTCAAAGTGCACAGTCTCCTTGTCCAGAGGTTTTTGAATATAGAAACGATGAAAACGGTTTATATGGAGCTGTCCGAATACGGCACAGTGGCCCAGCGTTGCAGGTTCTGACGCAAGTGAACTACACTGTCGCTGCCAGACTACCTTCGGTAAGTACATGTTTTAAAATAAAATAAATATCATCACGTCGTTGTGGGCAGAGATGGTTACAGGTGGCAAATCCGTCGCCACATCGGACACAAATCCAACCTTAGACGTTCTAAAAGCATTTATTTAACTTGCATTGTATGTATGTAAGTATGTATGTTCGGGTGGAATCTTAGAATTTAATTTTGAAGTAGATATCTTCACCCGATTAAGCTTAAATTTTGTATACACGTTTAGTTTGGATGACAATACACGATAAGACAAATAACATCATTCTCAATCCAATATGGCGGACCAACCAAGATGGCGGAATAGATGTTTTTAAATCACTTCTACAATATGGGTACCAAACGAAAGGACAACTCGAAAAGTAATAAAAGCTTTTTCTTGCCTTTAAATTATTTCAGATAAACTGAATAAACACATACAAACAAGTGACACTCGGAAATCAATGTCGGGACTAAACTACTGGTGCGTCAAAGTCGAACATTGACTACGCTCGACGAGGCGATATACATTTTACACTAGCTGTGCCCGCGACTTCGTCCGCGTTTTTATTTGATTATTTTATACATTTCTAAAATAAAAGTAGCCCAAGCCTAAAGTGTCAAAGTCCTGTCAAAATCGGTCCAATCGTTTCAGAGATTAGCGGGTACAAACAGACAACCAGACAGACAGACAAACAATAATTATAAAAAATACTGTTTTGGTATATTCACCTTGCATGCATTTAGTAAAAAGCGGTGATTTTAACATTTCATACAGACACATTTTTAATTATTTGTAGGTATAGATATGAAAAATAAATTTAGGAAGCTTTTTTGGTATTTTCTGAGGGGATATATCGATTATTTGGTCAAAGTATCCAATCGGACTTCCGAAAATAAACGCATTGTTTATGATCGAAAAGGTTTTTATGATCGAATAACGTCATAATAATATAACTTAGAAACTCGAAACTAAGTATATAACTTACGCAATTAAATAAGCTTTTATTTAAAAAAATGTGAGTGACACGCAAATTAGCAGAGGAAAGGAACCACGGGAACGTAACCAATCTGAGAGAGAATGTTCAAATATTCACACGTTTACTGCCTATTTCACCCTCCAAACTGGAACATGACAATTGCGAGCACTGAACATACGCTGGCAGGAATCGGTAATACAAACTTTGATAAATTGTTTGAAATCTCCACTAACTAGTTATAGTCACGGTCTTAGTGACAATCAAACCAACAGGCCGCCGCTACTCGCTGCTTACGAACTGCTTGGTAGAGAAACATCGGCTTTTCTTCATTTTTCAAACATTCTTCATGGGAACCAGAATCAACAATAATAGAATATTTTCTTTGTTTTTTCATATACCTACATAAATATAACTAACTTACCATTTAATTTTTGTACATACATTTTACAAAGTTTTAATCCTACTAAAATTATTGTTTTTTTTATATATTATTGATGCGAAAGTTTGTGAGTTCGACGAATTGAGAACCTCCTCCTTTTTAAGATATTTAAAAATAATCTGTGTTGGGTATCGTTTTGTATGATATTGGTAAGAATTCAGGTATTTCCAACATTTGCCCTCATACGCCTTTTTCAACATTCTACTAAAACACGATAAGAATTCGTAATAAATAATAAGCTTTCACATTTTTTTTCCTTTGCTTAAGAGGTCAAAACGAGAAGTTCAATTTAAAACAAACATTAGTTGTTCTACACAGGAGGGATTTATATTAGTTTATTTATTAATTTAATTCTATATTGTAAATACACAAATGCATATAACAAAACACTCGCACATAATAAAGTACAAAGTGTGAGTTTATCTCCAACAAGAGAGATCTTTGCCAGATGTCAACCAGAAAAACAAAAAAAAAACCACAGAAATGAAGTGCGAATAAGTGTATATAAGTTTTATATGACATTTACATAAAAATCGATACAAACATAGCTATAGATACAATTTTGAAATACCATTAATTAGATTTAGAGATTTAAGAATAAAATTTCCCTAACTCCTAACTATTTTAATCATGAAGCCATGTGTACTATCTGGAGAAGAACCTCGTTGATCGAGTGGCTAGCGTACACGCCTAACCACATCAACAAACCGCGTGGCTCAGGTTCGATTTTCGGTCGGGGACAAACATTTGTGTGATGAACATAGAAGTACCTATATATTTTCGGGTCTGGGTGTTTATTAAATTTATTCTTGTATCTATTTAAGTATTTCTATGTATTAGTATCGATGTCTAACACCCATAACACATGCATTTTATTTGCTTACTTTGGGGTTAGATCAATTTGTGTAATTTGTCCAGTAATTTTTTGTTTTGTTTATTTATTTATTACACTCCTAATAGAGATGTGTCCACAATACAGAACATCTCATAGAACCGACTATCTCACTCTAACAAGGCAGGTTTGTTTAGACTTTGTCAAGTTTAAAAAGAATTAGCTTATACTTTTAGCTTCATGTTTTTGATATTGATTAAAACAGATGATTTAATTCAATGTCATTTTTTTTTATTTGATATTTCCTCAAGTTCAAATTATAAAACAAATTCATAAGTTTATATGAATGACGTCTGACCTTATAGCACCTTGGCTTCGTTTACAGGCTGGAGATCATTTCCGGGTTCTGCATGAACTCGGAAGTTTTTTAAGCGTCAATCCTATTTTAGCTAATGGCATACATACAAGTCTTTACGTAAGGTCTTTGTGGAGTAGACAGAGAGTATTAAGAGGGGGTAAACATTTATCTAGACAGACATCGGTCTTATGAAATTGCGATAATCACGACATCTATACAACTCAATCGATAGTAATTAATGTAAAATTGTACCGACTCCGGTTTCGTAGACTTAAATCGTCTGATGGCATTTATTTCAAGTACCTAAGCGAAAGCCTATTGTACTGAAAAAAAGAACTACCGAGCCAAGCTCGGTCGCCCAAGTAGGTACTACTAATAATACGAGTATTATAAATACAAAAGTTTGTATGTTGGCATGGATGTATGGATGAAAGTTTGTTACTCAATCACGTTAAACTACTAAACGGATTTTGATGAAACCGGGACGAAGTCCCGGGCAACAGCTAGTAAATAATTCAATTTCTTTCAGAGCTACGTCGGTTCGATAACTCCGATCAACGATGAGAAGACATCTACAGTCCTGGACAAGATATTCCCAATCAACCTTCGCGTCAATTTCCCCATACAATACCCTTTGCCCCGGGTCACTTCCATAACTGTCAACGATAATCTTATCTGCTCGGGACCTGGAGGTAATATTAAAATAACCACTTCTTACTAAATGCATATTATGTACCTATGTTTACAAGGTACATATACAAGGTACCAAAATAATATTTTTTTAATAATTTATGCCTGCCTGTCGGTTTGTCTGTCTGTCTATCTATTTATCTGCCTGTCTATCTGTCGTTTGCTTGTACCCGCTTATTTCTGAAACGGCTGGACCGATTTTGATACAGCCTGGTGACAGACAGACGGAAAGCGACTTCTTAGTAGTAGTTTCCCTTTTCGCCCTTTGAGTACAGATTCAAATGCGTCCCTATTAGGGACTTGTCCGATTTTGTTTACTGAAATGTCTTAAATATTTAAAAAATAGGTCTTTATTTTCTGGTAAGTATATACAAGAGCTTAGAGGAAATCACAATTAACGTATCTTTTTACAGATGTTCCAGGTCCTCACCAATACGTAACCACCGCGAATCTAGTCCACACGTCATATATTCAATCTGCGCATAGTGCAGTATCTCGATATAACTACGCCTACCAATATAATGGGACGAATTCTGCCTTTGCTGCGGAAAATTATTCTGCTTACTCTTATTATAATGCCGGTAAGTAACTTGATCAGTGAAAGAATGAATGTGTGAATGAATTAATTAATACTTTATTGCTCATCATTACACACACTTTTATTCTTAAGTTACTATTCAAGCTTTCTTTAATTGTTACACAAAGCCTGTATTCTCGCTAAGAAGCGATCTCTGTCGAAACTTTAAGTAACACCTACGCAGCTTTATAAAGTAATAAGTTTTTGCGGTTATACTAAAAATAAAAAACCTCCTTATATATATTTTCGTTTCTACTTGAGCAATTTCAATGAAACATTTCCAAAACCTGCAAATCATTGTTCGTTTTGTACAATATGTTTTTTTATGTTATCCATTCAAATTTTGCTTGCCTTTTACGAACTGCCTGAATAGAGAATAGGGAAGTTATTTTATATATAGGTACATACCATATTATATTTTGTTTTTTTTAATAATGCGCTTTTTTCAGATAACAACAAAGTTCAACAAAAGCTTTGAGTAAAATAATACATTGCCATAGAAATGGAGAAAATAAAATATTAATTCGTTCGTGGACGTCGCTTTTTACATAACGGCTCGGCTGGACAGCATAATTGGGTGTTTTTTAATATTCTATATTTACAATTTATTAATTTTGTGAATTGTGATACAAATAATTTAATGTACTAGCCTATGTTACTCTATTAATAGAAATTTAACTTAAATAAGTTTTTTTAATTAAATAAAAGAAATAATAAAAATCACTATGATTTTATTAACCATAAAACTTACATCTGCAAAAATACGTCAATTTTAATGCATATTTCATGTGATTTAGATATGGCCCCAAAAAATAACGTGTAATCTTTATTGCTGAAGAAATATACCCATATAAATATTTTTTCATATATTCAAGTCTAATAAATTTATTTCTTTAAAAGTAGTATAGCATAATATAGTAGATGGCCTCAATAGACGTAAACCCAAATACACAGGAATGCTATTCTTCGAACTGGCCAAAGCGTTTGATAAGGTCTGGCACAATCGCCTAATATTTAAGCTCTACCAAATGGGCGCGCCAGACAGATTAGTACTCATCATATGAGATTACTTATTGAATCATAAAGCTCGAGTAGAAGGCACTCTCTCTACAGTAGGCTTCTCGAGGCGAGAGTACCGCAAGGCTCGGTACTTTCGCCAATGCTATACACCCTCTACACGAATAATGTACCTCGACCGCCGCGAGTAAATATAGCGCTCTTTGCCGACGACACAGCACTGTTTACTTCCCACCGAAACAGGAAATACATAACCAAAAACCTCTAGGAAGGAGCCATGCTCCTGGGGGACTGGTTTAGGAAGTGTCGAATCGAAGTGAATCCCGACAAAAGTGCAGCAGTGCTCTTTAGCCGAGGCCTCAATGCAGTTAGAGCAAACATTCGGTTATGTCCCGGTCAGACTCTTTTCCGCCCGGCGCCTAGCACTGAGCCACCAGACACCTCCCTTCCTCTCAATAATCAGAATGCAGTACCAGGTCGAACTTCGGTCTCCCGGAAGACAGCTCCTAATATAGATGTAGATGGTCCCACCCAGTTAAATAAAGAATTCTCGCGCTGAGCAGTCTGCTCGCCCACAAAGTTCAGCGAAATTGTAAAATAATTACATGGTCAAGCAACGAATTAGTAACTCATAAAAAAATATTTTCCTCTTTCCCTGAATCAGTGATTCTTAAACTTTGTTTACACATTTGCACATATTTAAAAGTGCCGCGACACAATGGTTGAAAATCACTGCCCTAAATACACACATAAAAATGCCAATTAATTTCAGTATATTATTATACAAAATATATACAAAAAATATATATTCCCGAATATATTTTTTTGTTCATTCTTTCTAAATTGACTTGAAACAAATCAGCCTTGTAAAAATCCGTTAGCCAACCCCATAATAATAAATGTTTAATGTTGCGGGCCGGTTTCTGTTTGATGTGAAAGCTCCAGATAGCACCTTTAGCTTCATGATAAAATCTTACCTTACCACAAAAACCAGCGTCACCATAAACTTTAGTTTTACCGTGCTTTTCGCAAAATAAGTATTAAAAATCAAATTTAACTAAAACTTGTTGCTAAAACTTCTAGTATTAGACTTACACAATGTATGTGACTATGATCATTCTTAAAAAAGTAGAATAGGAGGAGTATTTGAATATAATCAAAGTATGTAAATAATAAAACAAACAATTTTATGAAATTATAATAATATTATTAATTGCTAGGTACGTCAAAAATGGCGGTATGTATTGTAGTTTTGACTTGCACTTATAACTGTGAATAAACAACAACAAATTAAGTGACAGTTGACAGTTAACTTTGATTACTCAAATGTCAATGGATTTGACAATTGACATTTCACTGTCAAACAACTCCGCTTTTCATAATGGTTGTTTTTGTGAATTAAGTTTTCACAAAATTACAATTTAAAACTACATCAATGTAGGAAATGCTAATGTAATCCTATGACTTAACTGCTAATGTAATAGAAAATGGTAACGATTGTTGATGATTTGGATTCTTTAACGTTACAAGAGCCTGTTTTCAAGGATGTCAAGTACTACTTGTCCGGCGATGTATCGGAAAAGGTGGGATTTGACATGTGTTTTTGTTTTTATTTTTGTATAAACATTAAATTGCAGTTTAACTGGTCCTTGTTTTGTTGTAATTGCAGGTTATGTCGTTGCTCCAGTCGGGAGGAGCCAAGAATACAAAATACTTTTCTGATTATGTCACTCATCTAATTTGTGGCCAGAATGCTTCAGATACAGACCTGGATGACGCTCAGGATATATATCAAATACCTGCTGTAACTGAAAACTGGGTGTTAGCGTGTGCGCGGCTAAAAAAACTTGCGAATCCCAAACCGTATTTCCCAAACAAAAACAAGATATTTTCAAATGTTGTGGCTTGTATAACCAAGGTGTCTCCTGCTGATGCTAAAGCGTTATTCGCTCTTTTAACTTATCATGGCGGAAAAGTGAAACTCAACCTAGATTCTCAGTGTACTCATTTAATCTGTGGTGTTGCATCAGGAAATAAGTACAGTGCTGCATTGTCATATCCATCTAGGATAAAGATTGTAACCCCTGACTGGGTTTTAGAAAGCTTGAGAGCAAGAATACAAGCAGTGGCTGAAGTTTTTCACCCTAAACTTCTGATAGTACCAACTCCACCAAAAGCAATGGATAGAATAAGTGCAATTACAGGGTTTGACTTCGAAGAGGGTATAGCAAAGAATGAAGTTCCAACACAGAATATGGCAGAGAATAAGGATGACAATACTCAAGCACTTTTAGATAAACTTAAGCAAAGAATGCCATGGAATCACCCTCCGTCGTCTGCAAATACACCAGTTGTTATTACCTCTAATGTTAACTCTATGGGTTATTCAACAGCAATGTCTACAGCCAATATTATAAGTAAAACACTACCTCAAGGAATTGTAAGCCAAAACTTACAAATCCAATCCAGTCAAGGAAACCCACAATTTATACAGAAAATTGGACAGAATACAATAGTTTCACAAGCTGGTATTAACATGCAAAACCAACAAGTCATACAACAGGGATATATTCAAAGTCCTCAGCAACCACAACAACAACAACAACAACAACAACAACAACAACAACAGCAGCAGCAACAACAACAACAACAACAACAACAACAACAACAGCAGCAGCAGCAACAACAATTACATGGATTATCTGCTATTCAAATACAACAACAAAAACTGTTACAACAACACCAATTACGAATGTTGCAGCAAAAAATTGGGTCACAACAAACGCAACAAGGATTTTCTCAATCTTCTATTTCAAATCAATCTCAAATCAGCCAAAATATTTCTGGTCAAATACAACAACAGATTCAAAATAGTCAACAACATCATTTACAACAGACTCAGAATGTTAACCAGACTCCAACAACTTTAAGCTCAGCACAACAACAAATAGAAAATATAAGCCAAATGTTAAGTCAGAGTGCAAACAACTTGCAGCAGGCACAATTAAGTCAACAAAATAGCATGGTAATGAAACAAGGTTTGACTCTCAGCCAGCAAAATGCTGTTCAGAATATTGCCCAACAACTAGCACAGTCCACTCAAAATCTTCAACAAAGCTTGCAAAATGCAAAATTAAATCAATCTCTCAACCAACAACAATTAAGTCAGCAACAAATTTCAAATACGAGTCATCAAATGTCACAAAATCAAAATTTGATACAACAGAGCATACAAGCTTTAACAAATCAGCAACAAAATGTCAATTTAGGCATCAACCAACCAACTCTGGTGACTTCACAGTCGCAAAGCGTACAAGGCGGTCAACTCAATCAGCTAGTAGGAAATACAACACAATCCATGATTGGCCAGCAAATACAATCTGTACAACAGACAATACAAAGTCAACAAGCTGGGAATGTATCATTGCAAGGCTCTTGGCGGCAACAAAATATCCAAATGGTGCAAAATGCCCAAGGGCAACATCAATTAATAAGAAGCCCTTTGGTTCAGCCTCGTAATCCACAGAATCAAAGTTTAATTCAGCAACAAATTATGCACACACAACAACAAGCATTGCTAAATAATCAGCAGTCTCAGTTGAGTCCACAGCACACTATTCAACAAACCCAACAAATCTTACAACAGACAATTGGCTCTCAAGGTCAACCTATAAATCACCAGATATTAGTCCAAAAGCAACAACTATCCGGACAGCAGCAAATAGTACAAGCTCCACAACAAGTCTTAATAAATCAACACACAGGTCAACAACAAATTTTAGTGCATGGAAATCAACAAGTTACTTTACAAGGAGGCCAACAAATAGTATCACAAAGTCAAATTGTCCATCAGGGAGGACAAATTGTCAACCAAGGTGGCCAGCAAATTATTACCCAAGGTGCTCCACAAGTATTGTCACAAGGTGGCCAGCATGTCATTACACAACAAGGCCAACAACACCAAGTTGTTATTGCTCAGTCTTCTCAACAATTAGTGACTCAGTCTGCTCAACAAATAATTGGTCAAACTGTTGGCCAAACTCAGCAGGTACTGCAACAAGTGCCACAATCTCCGCAGCCAACTTCGCAATTAGCTGGGGGAGGAATACAACAAATCATCACCCACAGTGGTGGCCAACAAATAGTTTCACCAGGAGGACAGCAAATAGTACAAGGAGGGCAAACTGTTTCTTGGCAACAGCAGCAGTATTTGCAGCAAAGACAACAAATTGGACAACCCGGAACTGTTGCACCTAGGGTAAGATTTTGGAAGTAATGCTTATAGCAAAAAGTTTAAAATATATAAACAGTACTGATGCATGATCTACATACTATGCTACAACAATGCAAGCTTTAATATACTTTAAATTTACCTTATACTAATTATAAATAGTTAACTAAAGAAATCAGGGTTACATACTTAGTGATATTTAAAAATCCATCACATCATAATATAATCATTGTAAAACTAATTTCATAATACAAGAATGTATAAAGATAAAGTGAAATAGTTTTCTAAGTCTAAATTTCGTGTTTTTATTATAAATAGTAGTATAAGAAAAGTATTATTTCTAAACAGAAGTTTTTTTTTTTGTTTTGTTATCGTTTATATACATATAAGTATTTTTTAATCAAAGCCTGACTTGAAAACTGCAAGCTAGTTTGATAAAATATCTATTTTTTTATATTGTTGGGATCAAAAGAAAGGAGCTTCGTAAAAACTACAGTACTCTTATTATATTAGTTTTTTCTACACCAGTGATTCTATTAGTTCCTATGTTTTTTATACACTCAGGTTGGGATTTTTTTATGCAATTATGTACTACAAAGTTTTTTGTTTTCTCCAACATTATTCTCTTAGTGATTGTTTTAAATGTGTAATTTTACGTGTTATCTTTTTAAAAAGAATATTTTTTTTTTGTTTCCTAGAAGTTTTTTTGTTGTTTTTTTATGCAAGAGAAAAATTAAAATTTATTAATAATATCAAAATATTTATTTGGCTGCTTATAAAGTAGTCTTGTAGTTAGTGGCACTAGCCCCGATTTCCTAACTAACGATGTAAAAAGCTTAACATCCCAGCCTAATATCGGCATCTATAGTATGTTTGTGTTAAGAATGCAGCGTCTCATCGTTACCCGCTTGCCCATTAACCCATTAAATCACTTATAATTAGAAAATCTTGTTTACAATGAGCAGTAAAAGTCATGTTTTATCCTGATGATTTACTGCATTCTTAACTTAAACTTACTATACATAGAGAGCATTATCCTATCATTATCCTTCCCATCAATAAATTTGCCTGCCTGCTTTTGCTTTCCTTTTACTAATACACTGCTCTTGTCAAACTAATTTCATTATGCAATTTTCTTTGCTTTTAATAATACAACTGGTCTTTAATATATAGGTGGCTTGAACTTTAGTAGTATTTTATTGTGGTTCTTATGGCCTTATTAGTGTTAAGAAAATTGGATGTATGTTTTAATATGTCAAAAAAATATTTATTTACAATAATTACTGATATTAAAAGTTTAGTACTCAAACCTTGCATTGATTTTTAAAATTAATGATAATAGTGTAAGATATATTATCATTCTTTCTATGCCATGTGAGCTTAATTTGCTTCTAGATCTAAAAATTTGTAGCAAAGCAAACACTAGTAAAAATAAAACATGTTATCAGTGTGTTTTCATAGCATTACAGCCGAATCATAATTTATTGGAATCCTTACAAATTCTTTTATTTATTTTTCTACAAAATCGATTATATGTTTGTCATAAAAAAAATCTAAAATTGTAATATATAAAAGGTCAACCACAAAGTATCTCGTTCGCATATACACATGCAAAGTGTAGGCAAAATACACAAGCTTTATCGTGTTGGTGATTTGGTTTGCTTCAGATATTGAAGAGGAAAACTTGGTAGGATTTTTCCAAACAAGCAAATTACCCACACCCGCATAATAAATGTTGTTGCAATCACTTCATGCTTTACAAATGTTCGCATTTTATTAATACCACAATCATCTTTTGATATAACCTATGTTTTTAAATTGTTTTTGTAACATAAAACTTATAATAAATATTTAAAAAACATTGCAATGCAACCTACTATATCATATTATAAATAATCATTTATTACCATTAGGATCAGTGCTATATTTTTGTTAAGGATTATAAGCGAGATATTTTTCTAAGATTAGTAGTTTAAAGTCTAAGTAGCTTAAGTTTAGGTCCTGATGATGCTGTAAAAAGTGAAATCGATCAGCTATAACGAAAAATAATTTTCATTTATGAGTGATTTATTGCATGTGTTTTTTATTTAACATATGAATATGTGGAAGTTTTACTAAGCGTCAACGATGAAAAATATATAATATACAAAGTTTACCCAATTTCAATATATTATTTGCATTTTTCAGGTATCATGGACGGGTAGTGGTGGTCGGCACCTAATACATCTGGATGCCCACACTCATGCTCAACTGCAGCAGATGGACCCACAGCAGAGGGCAATGTTCGTTGCTCAGTTGCAGAAACGGAGACAATTGTCTATCCAAAGAGCAGCAGCTTTGGCGCAACAGGTCCGACTGACTTTATAGTACATGAAAGGAAAAATTAGACCTTTGTTATTAACATGAATGATGGTACAAAGGGTGGTTTAAAAAAGAGAGTTTTCAATTTATATGTAATCTGTATGTTTTTGTATGATCGTGATTGTTTCAGCTTAAGAAGCATGATAGTAAATTTGAAGTCGGTTTTAGCAGTTTTACTGCATTTGAATATATTATAATGATCTGCCTAGCAGTCAAGGAACTAGACTAAGTGGTGAAGTATGGCGACACTTACCCCGATTGGTACCACGGGTCTTGCTTTTTTTGCCTACATAAAATACTGTAGCTTTGTTTGGCTCTGGAAAGTAGGTTAACCAAGACTCAAATAAGAGGTTGGCACTGAAGTGATGTAGCGTGTGTGTCGCCTTCCCGGGCCAGAAGATATTTTGCCGTCCTTTTGTTAAGTATTTCAATTTAATGTAATATACTTACTATTTATGTGTCTTTGTTACTTATATACGAACCGATTTCAAAAGTTCTTTCAGCAATAGAAAGGTATGTTCCTTCCTAGTACTATAAGATACTTTTTATCTCGATAAAATTTGTTTGTGCAGAATTTTATGGGTGAAATCCGCTGTGAACAGTTAAAATTTAACTGAGGACTTCCCAACTAGGGGGGCACGCTCTCGGTCAGAGGGGGCTTTTATTACCTTTCTAAAAAAAATAACAAGTAGGTAAATAAGGAATATACATGTGTGCAAAAACCAGTGGATTATTGTGTCAATTTGAGTTATTAGGGGGGCATGAAAATATTATTTTTGGGAAGCTCGACGAAATAAAGATTGGGAAAGTCAGAGTAAAATAGATTTTCTAAAGATAATATATTGGCCGTCAAAGCCTTGTCTCTGCCATGTCATAAAAAGTGCAAAAGTCATTAATTGTTCGTCTCGTTCTGATTAAACATAGCAAATTGTTTGTTGCAGCCAGGAGTGGTGACAGGTTCACCGGGAGCACCTTCGCCGGCTCCTCAAAGCGTTACATTCATCAGAAGTCAGGTGCCTCCGGGGTTGACTCAACAACAACAGGTAACTCTTTTTTACATGCCTCGATGGTTAAGTGGTTTGTGTACTTGTTCAATGAGACCCAGATTGAATTCCCGATAGCGGCGATCATACAATACAGTATGTTGAAGATATTCTAGAATGTTACTGGGATAGATTATCGAGACATTCTTAAACTTAAGACTGTTTCTTTTTTATGCGATAAGACAGCGAACAGGCACACGGGTTTCCTGATGGTAAGAGATAACCGTTGCCTATAGACACCATAGATGTTGTAGGTGCGCCGCTGCCTTGTGGTCGGGTTGTTAGACCGTATGTTCAATAGCTACCTTACCCTCCGGACCGGAACATGACAATATCATTATGGCGGCAGGAATAGGTAAGGCGGTGGATCCCTACCGGGGAAAATTGCTCCACAGCGCTCTACCAGTGGTCATGTTGGAAGTGACCCAGTTAACCTATGCTCGCCTCGTATGAACTGCCAGGTAGGAAGGCAGTTGGTCTATTCTACACAGAGGACCCGGACCAACTTTTAGAATTGTCTGATTGTAGTCACGATCGCTCGAATGTACACCCGATCAACCCACACACAACCATAATATCTATAACACTGCACACATAGCGTGCACAATAAATTATACAATAGTCACAATAAGGAATATGCATGTGTTTTTTTTTTAATTTTTTTAAACAATACTTCAAGTAATTATAAAACTGAAACTGAAAAAAATATATAACACTTTCAAAATAGAAATAAATAATCTAAAAAAATATCCAAAGTATCATCATTTTCGGATGATTTAAACACAGTCATTTTATCGTGACGTCACCGTCCACCGGA
>DVZL01002468.1:0-15424 GCA_018236625.1 Lasaia peninsularis
CGACCTGGGAATTGAACCCGGGACCCCACGCGGCTAACGGTCTTAACAGGCGACACCTGTACCGTTACACCACAGAGAACTACATATTCGAGAATAGTCGTTGTTAGGAGTGTAATCTCCAGATGTTACTTTTAACTTCATGGATTTGACATTGACATTTGATTTTCGAAAGCTTTAACTCAATCACAATATGTTATGATACCAGTTCCGATGCACATCTTCTAAACTTATTTTAAGTGTATGCTATCTTTTTCTAATAAAATAAAAACGAAAGAGATAGAACATTTTAATCCTATCAAATTAGTTAAGGCAACGCAACGTACGGCCTTAATTGATTTATTCCAATGAATAAAAAGTTTGTAGACACATCGCTCACAAACTAATCCGACACCACTAAGCTTTTTTATTTCTTTAAAAAAATATCGTCACGCCCATACCCACAAAAGGGTTGGCAGAAGTAAATTATGCATAACCCATAATTAGCCGACGAAATTATCTCTCTACACGATTTTTATAGGATAAAACAGCAAACAGGCAAACGGATTTCCTGATGGTAAGAGATAACCGTGGCCTATATATCATGGAGTTGTTGATGCGCAGAAAGTGTCAAATAGCCAAAACCTGAAATAAGTTTCGTTAGCACGCAGCATTATTTTCACAATTATTTCAATAGAAATTGCAAGTAAATCGTCATTATATACAATAGCGGTTGGCGAAAAACATCTCGTCTAAAGACCAGAAAAATACAAAAAGATATACATATATGGTGTATTTACATAGTGAGTCTACCTTATACAATATATTCTGCGGGTATTGCTTTTTTTGATGGAACACTCTCGTGTGATCTCTCCTAGCTGTGTGGTACATGTAATCATCGCTGTAGTCGGGCTCCTCTTGCCAATATTCCCCCTCAGGCTGGACATGCAGGACAACACACGTTAGCACTACGTACACTCACTGGCTACTACATACAAGCAATGCGCAATTATTATTGGTTATAATTGATAAATATATCCCTGGAAGAGGAAGATTAGCCAACGATATTAGGTCCAATGATGTGATTGGTGGCAAGTCCGTCCGAATTGGACACAAGTCCAATTTTATGCAACGTCAGATGTTTTCCGATAAATCGAAAAAAAATGCTAGAATGGGACTTTTAATCATTCACTTTTACTGGGTTTGCTGTAAGAAATCTGTTATAGAGAAATGCCTGGTTTTTATATTTTGTATTTTACATACTTCTTTTGCTGTAACTTTTTGTGTAGAATAAATAATGATAATTCGGTCAGCATAATTATATTTGATCAACAAACCTAAAAATTGGGTATCAAAAATATTATTTGCATATCAAAAAATATTGAATAATACAATATAATCAACCAAAATATTATTTGGACACAACTGAGACTGAATAAAATTGTAATTTGTGTAATCGAAGTTAAAAAACGTTAAATGTTTATTTGATATCATTTAAAGTTTCTTGTAAAACTTGTTTTTTGTGTGTATCTTTGTAAACCAAGTTCAAATTTATTTCGAATAATGTATTTGATTATAAACAATAAATAAAGCTGTGATTTAGAAAATATTAACCATTATTTTACTATTGAAGTTAAAGTTTAATTTATTTGACTTGTAACATTAATATTAATTTATTACAATTCTCATAATTGTTTGTGGAAATATCTATTAAATAGATTTTATTTAATATTTTTTAAGTCATCATACTAATGATACTTATAATTGCGCATTACTAGGGACTATTTTTTATGGTTAGTAGAATTCTCAAAGGTAAAGGTAGAAACTCTAAAATATTGTTTTGCAATTCAGGTACATTACAAACAATCAATAAATTGTCAATACACATCAATTTTAAAGTATTTTTTTCCAATGTTATCCATTTATAAAATCCAGATAATTTATTAATCAAACTTTATAAAACATTTCATTTTAGCATCTAAGTGTTGAAGATTTTTTACATTTTCTAAAAAAAAATTTTTTACACAAATCGATCTAACTTTAAGGTTAATTCTATGATTATATTATGTTAAGCAACGATAATAGTTACCAGAGTAAATTTTAATAAACACCCAGAACCAAAAAACAGACATCTATGTTCATTACAAAAATGCCTGTTGCGTCAGGATTCGAACCCGAGCTCGCGATTGGACGAAGGCATTAGACGTGTACGCTAATCTCTCCAAAGTGTTGATTCGTCAGATATGATGAATCAGTCAAGTGAAATTAAATAATTCCCAAGAAAAAAATTAATCATTATTTTCATTTCATTAAAAAATATTAAATGTACCTTGTAAAATTTTATTTCATTTAAATTTTTTTTCATTTATTTCAATTACTTATAGTATTTTATTATGTATTCATCAAGCTGTTAGTTTCAAACTACACTAAAATACTCATTCATATTTTGCAGACTAAATAAATACTCACTCGATATCGTTGCACCAAATCTGCGATGGCTATAGAAGGTATTGAGTTTCCACTCAAGTCCAGTTCAACCAAATTAATCGCTGCCGCGGGAGATAGCGAGTTAGTTGGTATTCTTGACAAATCATTGTCGGAGACGTCTAGTCTGAAATACCATCACAATAAATACCCATGGACTAATTACACAGATTGATCTAACCTCAAAGTAAACAAATTATATGTTTGTATTCGCTTCGGACTTCCATTTCGAACCCCGCCATATACCAATGAGTTTTTCTAATTTATGTACATTTTTCGAGTGCTCTTACGGTGAAGGAAAATATCGTGAAGAAACAGATTCATTGAATTCAACCTAATCTAGGTTTGGGCCTAGTTTCCCTTCTGGGTTGTGGAGGTCAGATGGCAGTCGCTTTTCGTAAAAACTGATGTCCTAGTCAAATCCCCTAACGGTCTTAACAGGTGATCTCCGTACCTTTACACCACAGAGGCGATGTATAAAATTTAATATAATTTTAATATTCTTTTCCACTTACCTCTCCAAAGCCGGTGATGGTATTAGACTATCGGTTAAACTTTTTATATTATTATCAGAAAGATCCACTGATGTTAAAACCTGCATATCATGAAACACTTCCACTGGCAATTCTATTAAATGGTTATGTGATAAGTTTATTATCTGTAACATAAAATATTTATAACAATTATTAGCTGTCCCGGTGAACTTTGTACCATCCGCATAACAGACAACAATATGAGAAATAGATAACAATATATTCTCATATCTACAAATTGCACTTATAAAGTTTCATCAAAAACGGTATAGCCGTTTAGAAGGAGTATGATATTCAACAATGTGACATGAAATTTAATATAATAGATCTGGTACCAGATTTGTAAAAAAACATGACAATTTTGTTCTTATTAGAACTCATTTAATTACAAAATAAGTATATTTTAAATTGCTTGTGATATATTAATTACGAATCAACCGTCAATTTGGTCGGGAGGTTAGCGTACTCGCCTAACGCTATTGACCTTTCGCGAGGCCGGAGTTTGATTCCCGATAAGGTAGACATTTCTGTGATGAGCTTATATGCCTGTATTTCCGGGTATGGTTATTTGTTAAATTTATTCTTGTATGTACCTATGTGAAAATGTCTATGAATTTTAAAAGTTGACTAACACCCATTACACAAGCATATAGTTCAATTTCTTTGGGGTTGGATCAATCGGTGTTAATTATCCAGTGATATTTATTTATATTGACTGAGGCCAACATCCTATCGATCCTGAAAACGACAATGTCATAATGGTGACAGGTATAGTCAAGGCAATGGATCCCTACCCAGACAAGTTGCTGCACAGCCCTCTACCACCAATGGTCATGCTGCTAGTGACCCAGTTAACCTATGCTCGCCTTTAAGTTACCAGGCAGGAAGTTAGACAGTCGATTCTACAAAGGGACTCAAACCAACACTGGATATTGAATTAGGAATATATGAATACTTCAAGTAATTATATAACTGAAAAAATATAACACGAGCAAAATAGTGATAAATAAGCTAAAAAAATATCCAAACTATCATAATTTTCGGATGATTTAAACAACTCCATTTTAGCGCGCTTATTTGTGACGTCACCGTCCACTGAGAAGTAAGAACGATAGCTTGTCAACGAAGTAAAATTAAGTGAAGCGTTATTACACTTAATTAATCTCACTATATATACTATTAATATTGTATTGTCGCTATTAGCGACAATTTTCATATTATGCCCAAAGATGAAAAAATAAGGATATCAATTGACATGGCGTTGACAGTTGACAGTGACGTCAGGTTTCGTTTTGATGATGACGTTGCGTTATCGAAATTTGCGAGGGAATTTCAAAAATACTACTTTAAAAAATATTAATAAAAACTTGAATATTGGCAAAAGTATTTATGTGGGTATATTTCTTCCGCAATAAAGATAAGACGTTATTTTTTGGTCATGCATATTGCCTACAACTTATTTAAAGTTTATCAAATTACCTGTAAATTTTTGACTTTCTTGAAACAGTCATATTCCATGTGGTATATCTGATTATGCGATAAGTCCAGATACTGAAGGGCACGAAGGGAACCGAAAACCTCTCGAGTGATGTTCCTTATCAAGTTGTGTGATAAATACAACTCTGTTAATGTTAAATCGCAGTGTCTGAAATTTTAAGTATTAGGTTTAATAAATAGTAAGAAGTCTCGTAAAAATTTACTCAGATGCTGACCATCCCGGACTCAGTTTGGCTAACATCAATTACACCATTTCACAGCAGCACATATTGTTTACCATAAAGATTCAACTACTGAAATAATTCTTATAGACTTTCATTATTTACTTATTAGATTTCTTTTTGTTAATTTATTTTGTACTTTATAACAATATCACTAAAAAGACAATCAATGAAACCGCGAAGACCAAGTTGGACTCGCGCACGTAGGGTTCCGTACTGTTATTTATAAAAACGTAAAAAAAATTGTTCAAAATACAAAAAAAAAGTTGTGGGAAGACGTGCCAATTATGCTATGAATAGAATTAATAGACTTAATTAATTAGATTTGCACATAAGGACATTGACGCACCTCCTGTAGCTATGGTACCTATAGGCCATGGATGTCTCTTGCCATAGTGGGGAGACCAGTGCTACCACTTGTTCGCTGTCTTAACCTATAAAATAAAAAAAAACAATAAAAATGAAAAAAGTAATACTTACGTAAAGTAGTAAGGTGCGATGTATGAAATGTTATTGTGTGAGAAGTCCAGTGCCCTTATATTTACCGATATAGTTCCTACGCCTGAAAATACATTAAATTTGTATTAAACAACATAAAATAGAGTATAATTTGTGAAAACATAAGAAGTAAGAAGTATCCGCAAACCTCGTAATGGACTGGCGTCCTCTGATATCAATCCTTCGTAAGAAGCAAAACAAAGGTAAATTAAATTAAAAAGTCATGCAAAATAATGATTTGTAACATAAAAGTACAAATAATAATAATAATAATAATAAATACAATTTAAACGAAGCAACGATTATATATAAGAGATAATTTTGAACTTGAAGCAAATTAATTAAACTTGATTAACGGCCGTGACAAATATTACAGAAATTACTACTTCATAACGAATTTTTAGCTAAATCGGAAATTCGGACTCAGTCTATTGAATCAATATACAACAATAATGAAATGACTAATGAATAACACTTTTTATTTTACGAATAATAAAAATATGAGTTACTGTCATACTTAAAATATTTACAATGTTTAACTTAAGATACATGAAGGCTGTTTGCGCGTTAAAAATGAAATATAATATTTACTTTGGGATTTCGGAGGTGCAAAATAATTAGATGTCATGAAGAATGGAGCGTTGGAGGCTGCTAGACTAAATATCCTGTTGTAAGACGCGTTGACCTTCAACGACGTTGCTGATCCGACCTGGTCGAAGATTGAGAATTTAAACGTCTCCAGTCTATTGAAAGATATATCTAACCTGAAAAGGGATAAATAATTGTTTTTACAGATATTGATATATACCGTTAGGGTGGTAGATTAGGTACATGGATAACTGTTTACAAGATTATTTTTTACTCTGAATATGTTTCTTCTAATTGTTTTTGTGGCTCCGATTTTTTAAAAGTTGAGTTGCTAAGTAGTTTAAAGTGCTATTTGATGATAAGTTATTACCACCATTAACAGAAATTGAATATATGTGCTTTATTTCTAAAAAAGAGATTGATACAATTTAGGACTGCTTTGATTTAAAAACTGATAGGTAATACCGATAAGTTAGTAAAAATGGTGATGGTATTATATTAATAAAACTCCTCAGAAGACTTCCTGTTATAATGATTATAAAAAAGATGTTCAGAATAATACCTCTTCTTATAAGAATAATACCTGAAATCGGTAATTTCATAATCATAAAATAAAATTTGTAAGTTTGTCTAAATGACAACTAGTGCTCGATCTTTTCTGCGCTTAATAAAGCCTTTTCAATTGATAAACCTATTCATTGGCCAAACACAAATGGGGTTCAAAATCTAGGCTTATAGGAAATCGTATACGATATCAGGAAAGCCCTTCGATACAAGTTTTTAAAAAGTATATTTAAACCTTACGAGTTAGCAATAAAAAGTCTTACTCTTTCAAGGCTGGCAAATTTTGGAACACTTCATCGTTTAAATCATCAATCACGTTTCCTTTTAAATTTATTTCCTTCAAATTGTCCAAACTTGTGAAAGATCTTCTCTGTAATGCTTCAATCATGTTGTCTTCAATGTGTATTTCTTGTAGTTCGCGTAAGTTTACAAATGTGTGCTGTTCAATTTTCTTTATCTTGTTATGTGATAAGTATACCCCTTCTAACTGTCTATGAATATCTCCCTGAAAGTGACAAAATAGGAAAACATTACTAAATTATAATATAATCAAAGTAAATTAGGTTTGTTGACTTAAAAAATCAAGGTGCACGACAACACTCTTATATATATCTCGATATATTTTCTAATTAGATTTAATATTTTAGTCTTGGTATTTTTTTGTATAATATAGGTATCTGAACGATTTCAAATTCAATACGAGAGTTTGGTTTGAACCAAACTCACAACAAATTGTAGCAAATTTAAAATTAAGGGATTTCACAATTCATGATAAAATTAGTTGTTTAATTGGATAAATAACTGTATTGTCATTGTAATCAAATATAATTTCAAATAAAGACCTATTAAGATCATCCATTTTTATCAGAAAGGGGTCCGAATTTTACACCAATATTCTAATTATTACCTAACTGAAACCACCTGAGTTTTCAGTTTATATATTAGTACAAGTTGCAATTCTAGACATAAATAACATACCTGTAAAGTTCCTTTAGAAAAGTGTTCAATAAGATTGTCTTGTAAATTCAAAGTCTTCAACTTGTACAGAAAGTGGAATGACGTATCTGGCACATTTTTTAGCTTGTTGTTACTTAGATCTAAATACTGTAACTCTATTAGGGCCTTCAAAGGCTCAAATGGTAATATTTTCACTGAATCTGCTAAGCCATTGGCCATTTTCAGCGTAGTAAGACTATGTAACTGGAAAAGATAAAAATTATTTTAATTTATTTAATCTTAATTCATATATATTAAATTTAAATTAATTTAAGAAAAAAAAATCAGAAAGAGTTGTACCGTCTTTTATATTCATACCAACAGCCACACTTTGAAGCTTTTCATATCTTTATGATTAAGAGCGTCGAGCTCAAGGTCTATTTCTGATGAGGACAGGCATTTTTGTATAGTAAACATAAATGTACATACATACTTTTGAGTATTGGTATGGGAGATATTACGGCTTCACTATCAATGACTATATGTGTTTTTTAATTAAAACATGCACAACTATTTTACTCTATTTAAGTAACCGTTGACGAATTGCAATGATATTATCTATCATTATGTAAAGAATTTTACAATTCCTTGAATTTTTCAATTGAAATTAGAAAATAATATTACACTATTAAGAAAAGACAACGGTTTTCTTAAAATCTTTGCTGTGGTCGGGAATATAGAACATATGGCGAAAAATATGATCTTTTATATAAATACAACACTCAATGTTAGTTTTGCCGTAAAAAGCAACAGCGATCAACACACACACACAACATAAAAACACAGAAACAATATTTTTAGTAGTTACTAGTATTCAAACATACAAAAACGACGGTGTTAATTTACGTGAAATAAAACACTAAAAAGGGTTCATTCTTTGTATATAAGACATCAGAAAAGTTAAGGAAGCAGAAATGAATAAACTCAAAACAGTACTTTATGGTTTATAACTGTCAGAGTTAATCATTGAATGCTGAAAATTCTTAGATAGATTTCGATACAGGCTACTTGAAGAGTTGGCTTAAATACGTGCTAGCTTTAGAGTAGGCTTAATAATTAATATCTAAAGACTTATATCTAAATAGAGACATACGGATTAAGCATTTGTGAAAAAACTATTTATACCATCGGAGTTTGTAACTGTGATGTACCAGATTTCTCAGCTGCTGGCTGAAAACAATATTTATATATAGACATGAATTTTTATTATTTCTCCGATTCAAATATAAGAACAGTTTCTTATATCTATCCTGAGAGTTTTTCCCTATATTAAATTTGTAGGAACCTTTTTTCTTTAAAACAGATAAAAAAGGTTACATAAAATGAAATCTAGTAAAAACATTTACCTCAGCGAATGCATACGGGTCGATGAAATCAATATCATTTTCCGATAAGTCTAAAGTTTTTATTGTCCGAACATGCTGAAAAGCACTTGCTTCAATCCTATTTATCGTGCTTCCGATAATTTTTAAGTCTTCAAGCTCCACGCCAAATTCTAAGAAATCTTCAGCGCTTATACTCTTCCGTATTAATTTGCTTACAGCTAAATACCTTAGTGAGCGCATCCTGAAAAATATATCAAATATATTTTTTTTACATTCAGCTCAAAATTGCAGACGACCGACTTTATAGAAGAAAAATTGTTCTGTGTTATTTACACAACCCCAATGCTTTGGCATTTTGATATATTGATTATATTTATGTTAAAATAAATAAACAGGAAATTAATATTCCATTAAGCATTATTATAAGTCCATTAAATTTACGTAACTTGTGCAAGAATATAATAGCTCGTAGACAAAAAAAGAGATTTGTTGAACTACAATAAAATTTTCTGATACATAAATTACAATCTTATGCAAGAATCTTTAGATCGGAATCTTTAAATAAGACAGTAATAATTAATGGTGTTTTTGCCCAATAATAAGGGTTAAAAAATTAAAAAAAAACTTAATTCTGTTTATAATCTAACAATTCAATATAATCTCTGTATTAAAAATACAATAACTTTTTAGAACATTATTTGTAATGATATCTGTTTATTTTTAAATATTTTCAGTAACTTATGGCAAGAAAGGATGGATATGTTTTGTATAGAGTTTTGAGTGATTAAAAAAAAATTTAAAACTTGACTCAAAAGTAGCAAAATTAATAAATTTACAATACGCAAAAAACTAACAACACTAAGTATAAATCTTTAACACAAATAGTATGTGCATTTAATCAAAAATATGATTGAAAATGTTCTTAAAACATTAAATGTCGAATGATATTAATCTTATGAAGAAACACATTTGAGTCCCCAAAATCTACGTTATGATTTAGCTTTTTGAAATATACACAATTTTCTAATGCAAGTTTAAATACATGACATCAAAAACAGTTTACACCATTTGAAGCTGCATCAAGACTTACATGGTTCTGTTGCAAAAATTAAGGTCGTCCTCGTCTCTGCAATAAAAACGTACCAGCAAAGAGACATGCGAAGCTAAATGTAAAAGGGTCCGGGGATAAAGTTTTCTCAGTGCATCTAAAAAGGGGCTTTAAATATTATAGCACTACGGGGAAATATTGGAAAAGAGTTTAGGAAATATAGATTTTAATTATGTATTAAAAAAAAAACTTACAACTAAGAAGGTCTAAACCTTTACGACGAAGTTGCCTCACCAACAGCAAACACGATATGAAAATTTCTCTCAAATAAAAAAAAAACAATCACTGACATAAAAAATAATTATCAGCATGTATATTAATAAATTTGGGATACTATATATTGAAATGTTAAAAACCGTAATTGCTTAAAAGTGTGAACATGAGATTCGTGTAGAATTAGTTGTGTGTTAGAATATTTTCTGAAAAGTAAAACTGAAGAGTAATACTGTAGAGCTTTGAAAGTACAAACAAAAGAAACAAAGTAAAATAAAAAACAAAAATAACACAATAATTATCATAGCAACTTATTTCAAATATGTTGATAATTAATTTGAGTATATACCAAAACCAGATCTAGAATTCGGAAATTGGTGAATAGTATTCCAAATTTATTACGGCAATAATGTTTGAAACACATTATTAAGAACGTATATTAAATACGTTACACGGAAACTTATCTAAATGATATCTAAATTATAAAAAAGAAACTATAACAAAGTTAAAAAAAAAAGAAAGAGATTTTGATTCTAAAATGTAATTAATTGAAACGATGGCATATCGCCATATAATATTATATTTTCACATCTTTTAATATTAGACATGCCCGTCTAATACCTGTCTAATGTAAACTATATCGTAATATCCAATTTGGTTGAAACTAAAAAAGTAGATATCCATATAAATTTAATTATCAATATACATACATAAATCAAATGAGAATAATACTAATCAATATAAAATGCACAGTCGAAAACGTTAAGGTTGTGTAAATAAATATTATAATATATTCGTGATAGTGAGATATTTGATTAAATGAAACGAAATTTCTTACCTTCTTACGTCCTGTAAACTCATCTCCAATGAAGAAGAACCACTTATATCCAAAAAGAATAACTTATACTGGAAATTGTTCACTGATGAAGCATATTGATTATACTCCAACGGATTGTTCATTGCTAGTAAATTTGTATCCACCTAAAGTACAAAAAACTAACGTTAACGATATTTTAAATAGGTATATGCTTTCTTCATGTATATTATAATTTCACGCCAAATTAGTTCATATGTTATCTTTTATTAGTTTACAGATACAAGTGCGTAATTTTGTATAACAATCCTTCTTTAATAGAGACGTTATAAGCCCCGTTTATGATTAATGGGTGGTAAAAAAGTGCTGACTAACTTGCCTATTAAAATTAAGAACGTAGGTAGGGAGGCTTCAACAATTGTACGTTCTGGTATATTTTTGTTGTTTTTGGAATCTTCAGTCTTTCTTTTTTATTAGCTATATGTCAGTTAAATTCTTAATGATTGACTTTGTAATGCGTTAAATGGTGTTACTTAGCGAGATCTTCTACCTTAATGAATCACCAAACATTGATAGGTCAATCGTCCTACCATTGTTGATCGAAGTTAATCAATAATAGTGAAATGATTTAGTTATATTGACTAATACCCGTAACATAGAAATATAATTTTCTTACTTTGGGGTATGATCAATTTATGTAGTTTGTCCAGAGGCATTTATATTTTGTTTAACTAGCCAAATTTAATATAGTTTCAACATAGTCATTCCTTATGTATGTTAGACTCTTATATATTTCTCTCGTGTATATTCTCATGTCACAATGTTCGTTCCGTACTCCTCCGAAACAGCTGGACCGATTCTCATGAAATTTTGTGAGCATATTGAGTGGGTCTGAGAATCCGCCAACATCTATTTTTCATAGACCTAAGTGTGGGCGCTACAAAGTTCGCCGGGTCAGGTAGTCTCTCTCTAAATCACGCTTTAATGATGTATTATCAGTACCTTACTAGTTAAATTAAAATAAATTGTTGAAAGTTGAATACATAGATATTAAAAAAATTGTTTAGTTAATTTTATATTTTATTCATGCAACTGGCTAGCCGGGTCCCTAGTGTGATATATAAAAATACCAAATATATTGCACTTTCAATCTGACGCTGGAATGTAAAATTTATTACGTTCATCCTCTAAACCTCTTAAACTGGAATGTAACAATTGCAATAAGATAGAAGATTATGACAGAAATAGACGAAGTAGATGAATACAAATCAGAAAAAGACTTTGCAAAATGCCACCCCAAATAAGATATGGCTACGAGTATGGAGATATTTGAGGAATTCTAAAAACCCTGAACTAGTGTAGGAAAACCTTCAACAATTACTATAAAGTGAATTGTGTGTTTTGTTTGATTGAGTCGTTTTCTTAGGCAATATAATAATTTTATTTCAATTACTATAAAGTATTTCTCGTTTTCTCTGTGCTTACTCCACAAGGGTATTACCGTGTAGTATATATTATGGACTAAAATTAATTTTCATATATATATTTTGGTATTTTAAGTTAGTTACACTTGAAATTACCTTATTTTCTCTAAGGTTGAGGAACCGCAATGAATCCAACTTATTGAGCATGAACTTAGAGATCATTGTCAAATTATTCTCCGACAGGTCGAGGCTCTGAAGGCTGTTTTCGAGACCGCCGAACGCAGATGGCGCAAGTTCCGTAATACCACAGTCACGAAGTGAGAGCGACTTAATTTTTGCATTGCGAAAAGCGTCTTCCTGTAAGTCAATAAAATATATCATTAATAACATTCACAACAAAAATTTTAAATACATTCTTAGAATTAATAAATGATAAATACGTTTAAAAACACGTATTGGAAGAAAATAATATATTTTACATCTCTCACGTTCGGTAAGTAGGTCGTTATTACCCCCGAATAGGGCTTGTAAGTGACCCATTATCGCTCTAGGGTAATAATGTAGCTAGAAAAGCTCTAGGGCGGTAAGTAATTTTGAAAAAAGAACAAATCACTTTTTTTAAAAGTTCGCGTACATCTAACTATCATACTGGCAATAGACACCATGCATTCAGCCCAATGACCAAAGAGGTTGCATCGCTATTCAGCCTCGTCATTGTATGAGTAGAATAGTCATCAATTTTGAATATCGAACGTCGTAGCTAATTTCATTCTTGAAAAAAAAAATAGAAAGTTCTTTACATACTTCGTTCTTTTTAAGGAAAAAGGCGGGAATAGAAAACTTTTACTTTAAATGTTATTGGTCTTTGGGATTTTTTATAATAACATTCTAGTTAGGATAAAATATAAGTTCTTTAAGAGACGGAGATTCAATAAAAACGGAAGCTGAAGCAGTAATTAACAATATTTTGCCTGAAACTCCAATACTATTTTTAACATACTCTATCTTGTAATGCCGATTTTTTCTACTTACCTTACATTAGCTCGGGTGTAAGCATCAATTGCACCCTCGAACTATAAGCGCCCTCGCTGCGCTCATGCGCCTAAATATCTCGGAGTGCAATTGATACCTTACAGCCCTTGGCCACTAATCTACTATTGTATAAACATTATATTATTCAAGGGTGGTAAACATATGGTGGTAATAGTCTCGGAAACCTGCTTGTTAATATGAACAGAGTAATATATAAATGTAAGGATACGCAAGTAGGATACGTTTTATTGTAGGGTTCGTGATACTTGGTACTCGATACTCTCTACCTACCCCGCAAGGGACCTAGCGTGAAGAAATGGATGTGTGTACATATAAACATTAATATAATTGATCGTCTCTTTGATCAAGCGTAGTTTGTATCCGACTTTGATGCCTAAGGTCCCAGGTTTGATTTCCAGTTGGGGTAACTTGGGTTTTATAAGTTTTGTCAGTTTACCGTTGGGGAAGAAAGGTCCTCGATTGGCGACCACGAATCGGCAAAAGGAGCATAGGCCGCCCTCCAGCCAGGTGGACTGATGACCTGAAGAAGGTGGCGGGAAACCGCTGGATTCAGAAGGCACAGAGCCGGGTGGAGTGGCGTCGATTAGGGGAGGCCTATGTCCAGCAGTGAACAAAAAGAAAGGCTGATGGATGGATGGATGGATATATACCATTTCCTGAGATTGAATTAGTGCCAGATATGGCAACAGAATTGCCATCTATCAAATCATACGCCCTAATATCGTCAGCCAATCCGCACGCTTAGAATTGAAGTGACCCAATTCAACTAATGCAATTTGTGATAAATGAGCGAGGATTTTTTCAAAAATTATAGTATTGAGTATAATAATATCTTGATAAATAAATTTCGTGTTTTACAAACGATGGGTTTTAATCAAATTTGTGGATTGGCCTTTTGAGTACACAATTACATAGTAAGTTTATATTTATTGTGAAATTGTAAAATCGAGTATTACATACATTTTGAGTTAAGTCACTGTAATTCTAAGCGATCCCTCTGCGTTTCCCTTTTAGGTTATAGGCGTGACGACATTTATTTATTTTATCATTATGAAGAGTGATTTGGACCATCTTATGCAATAAACACCCAATACACAATATATGATGTGAGATAGTGGAATTAAAATAAAATTATATAATTAATGTTCAGTAACATTGAAAATAATCGATTTTCATTATAAGGAAAATACAAAAAAAGGAAGCAATTCACAAACTGACGCATATGGTTTTGTTATGATATAAACAGTGAGCGCGTATTATTTTTTACGGATTAGTCATGGATTATTTGGACCGCGTTATGCAATAAGCACCTACATCGAAACTACACTACAAGCGACTTTAATTTCAGTATTATAGAAAAAAACAATGATTAAAGTCACGTTTATATCCGTGAAAAGATAGGCAGAGGTAGTACATATGCACACATGATTGGCCGACGATATTAGTTCCCATTGTGTCGCCCTATCGGGTACAAACCCCGGGTTTCCTCACAATGTTTCCATTCACCGTAAGAGCACTCAGAAAATGTACTAAAGTTAGAAAAACTCTTTGGTAAATATCGGTGTTCGAACCTGGACTACCGAAATGGAAGACCGAACGCGTACCACTAAGCCACCGAGGCTCTTATTATTAACCTTTCTTTATTAATAAGTGTTTTTTATTATTTTGATATTTACATATATTATTTTGACATTATTATTCGATATGTATAATATTTTATTATTCGATATATGTATAATATTTGTAATAGATAGTATTGCGTTACTGGTATACTGACAATGGCCTATAGATTGCGGCCAGTGGAGCGTTTAACATTATTACCACTTTCTGTTCGTTGGTTAACATCCGAAAATAATATGCGAAACGTTCAGTCGCGTTGGAATAATTACTTCACGAACGACGAACGGACAATTACTTAATGCTTTGTGAAGTAAATAACTAGCTGCGCCTGCGGCTTCGTCCGCGATTGAATTTTATTACCTTAAATTATCTATATCTATACAAATAAATAAAACCGCTTTTTATTAAATGCACATCCTCTGAAAAACTGTCCATCTATACTAATATTATAAAGAGGAAAAGTTTGTTTGTTTGTTTGTTTGTTTGTTTGTTTGTTTGTTTGTTTGTTTG
>DVZL01002469.1:0-15424 GCA_018236625.1 Lasaia peninsularis
GTCTTATACCATAAAAAAATGCGGAAAATGTATGTTTCTTAAATAATTGTAGTTTACGGTAGACAGAGTTAAAATGAATCGGATGTAAAATAGTGCGAATAAATCAATTTCATTTTTCATTCATTATGTAAGATTAAAAATGTCTGGAAATATTTTTCAAAAATGGCGGGTAGCTGGCAAAAACAATAATAAACATAAACACAATTAAACATTTGACCGCCTCGTGGGTCTAGCGTACACGCCTAACCGCATCGATTAACCGCGAGGCTCAGGTTCGATTCCCGACGGGGAAAGACATATGTGTGATGAACATAGATGTTTGTATTTCCGGGTCTGGGTGTTTATTAAATTTATTCTTGTATAATATGTTTAAGTATTTCTATGTATTAGTATCGTTGACTAACACCCATAACACAAGCATTTAATTTGTTTACTTTAGGGTTAGATCAATTTGTGTAATTTGTCCAATAATATTTATTATTATTATTATAAGTTTCAAAGTAAGTAGTCTTAATTACAATCAAAACCATATTTTATCAAAAATCGATCAAAGAATGACCAAAATCTATCATTCAAAGAAAAAAATGCGATTGTAAACGCGCGAAAAAAAACCGCGAGCTAAAAACATAAATTCCGTGGAAGACGATATAAATTCATAGAGTGTTATGTTTTAATGTGCCAATACGAATACGCAGACAGAATCTGGATATCCAAGGCGGTAATGTCGCGGAGTGCAAAAGAATAAATACTAGACGAGAGCCGGGACGAACGACCTCCAAGTCAGCGGAATGAATACAGAATGACCCAAACTTATGTGAAAACATGTGGACTGAGGACAGGCGTGAATGAGATCGGGGCTTTGTAAATATTTATCAGCTTTAGACTGGCGGGAATACCTAGACATGAAATCAAGTCAAATTAAAATAAACTAATCTTTGGGTTCCGTTAAAACCGTGAGGCTAAAAACTGAACCTTATTACTAATACTCCGCTGTCTGTCACAGTTTTAAACAAAAAAAATATTAAAATACAAAAAATCCCATGCAGAGGCACTCAACCAATAGATGTCACTATCCATATTTAAATAGTGATAAAGACGAGTATTTGCTCGATATATTTTCTAAATATTTCACTCCAAGTAATCAATCACAATAGGGTTGTATGTGAAAAATGTGATGTTATATGCCGTTTTCGTTGACTATAGATTCGGTACGGAAGTCGGAATACAACGTGCGCTATTCGGAAATAGCAATTTTCTTTATCCTCTTTATAAAATGACCAATTCAACCGCGGTTCAGCTCAATCTCATTATAATTAATTAGTCCAGGTAAATTAATTTTTTAAGTTCATATTTTTAAAGTACTGAAATAATCCCCATAAAATGTACAAAGGACCATATCTGATGTATGACCTGTTTTACAAAACAATCCATTTGAAATTGACAAATAAAAACATTCAGATGAGAACATTTTGCAATCGTTAATAAATAAGTCTATTTGCCTTTTAAATCCAAAACCTCACAACGGATTTTAAAACAGTTTCCACCATAAATACATGAAATCTTTTGAATAATGTTTAAGAATAGAATATAAATATTGATTGTACATTACACTCTTCATACAAACACTCTTGACACCCCCCTCATAATATTATAATACACGAGCTATTTGGTCCAAATGTCGGCTACTTTAACTGCTGTATCAATAGATTTTCCGCGGGTTCCGCGACCTTAATTCAAATGCAGAGTCGCGTGCAAAAGCTAGTAATTCATATAATTCAACGAATAAAGTGGAACAATTCACTAAAGTTAACAGCTATTAGTCGAATTCCTTCACGCACTTCCTGTGCTGACGTTGAAATCAAATTGACAATTGATTTTCTATCGATATGTATCATTATCAATATGGGTAAAAAAATACCTCCACGCCCATATCCGCGAAGGAGTAGACGGAGGGACTTACGCATAAATGAGGATACGAGCCTTAACGATTTTTTTTTAAATTCCAAGCGAAGAAAGTAGCAGACAACAACTAGTCTCGGTAAAGGTCGTGCATACCACTCCGAGAATACCCGTTGTCATTGACCACGATCCACCTTATAATGTCAGAGGTCACCTCTGTGGATATCCGTCTTGGAGTTGGAACTTGAAACTCGTTTCAAGTATTGCTAGCGTAACCATACTTCTAGTTTTCTGTGAGACTACCTCTTTTACCATTCACATTTAATCCTAAACAAACCGCCATATTTGTACTAAGTTAGTATGTGACATTTGGCATTCAATACTCTCTGCCTACCTTAAGGCTGTCTCCGTGAATATATGTATGTTTTATTTTATTGTACATCATTATAAAACAATAATGCATATTTTAAATTAGATCTAAGGCTAAAGAAGATAGTAATAAATCAAATAATAATATTGTTTAATTTAATTTATTAATGACAACAAATATTTAAGAAAGTTGATTAAAAAGAAAAGCATGAGTGTCTACACTACACCAAAAAAAGTCGCAGATAATGCGCTTTTACATGTGAATAAAAAAAATCTAAAAAATGTTTCCCATTTTAAATTTCAAAAATCATGGTTCCTACATCTTTGCTATAATGTAATGCTTATTTCTCATGACTTAAAAATAAAAGATCTTGGCTATTTTATAATAAAAAAAAACATTTTACTGTGAGAATCAATTCTGTTGGAAAACAATGGAAAATAAAAAAGTTGATTGTACGCTGCTGTAATTTTGATTTTTATAAGAATCCAAAACAATGGATTTTGAAATCAAGTCGGTAGTTTCGATATGCTAGAAATTCTCAACATAAAAATTAATCCAAGTATACAGGGTTCTATTATTGTCTTAGCAAAAGTATTTTTACTTTTCGTCTTCTTCCTCATCGTCCGAGCCTATTCTAGTTTCTATATCAGATCGTACACCTAATTTAGGAGATTTGATGAGGACGCCAATACACAAAGCGTCTGCCATTGACTGCCACCTTTTGCTAACCAATAGGGAAAACAAGCCCAATCCTTGATTAAGTCGAATTCAAATAAAGAACCCGGGTTCCCTTACGATAATGTTTCATGGCATAAAACAGCGAACAAGCACATAGGTCTCCTTATGGTAAGAGACAACCAAGGCCTGCAGACACCACAGATATTTTAGGTGCGTCACTGTCTACGGTCGGGCTGTTAGACCGCGTGTGCAAGTTTACCGGGTAACCTATCCTCCGAACCGGAATACAACAATGTCATTATGGCGACAGGAATACAAGGCGTGTGATCTCTATCCGGACGAGTTGCTACACGGCTCTCTACCAGCAGATATTTATCTCCAACGTAACAGCACTCAGGAAGTGTGCTTAATTTAGAACTCAATGGTGAATGCTAAAAACTCAATGGTACATGGCGGGGTACGAAGAAACTGGACTACCGGAAAAGAATGCCATGGAGGCTCCTAGCATACAGCCTCAACTACAGAGTAAAATCTATGTATTCCATGAGAAAAATAAGCGATAACACGGGTGAACCCAGCTGTCTCCTATTCTATACGACTCGAATAACGGAAAGTGCACCTAGTAAGTAGAACACCGCATGAGTACCGCTGTGTAACTTAAAGACCAAGATAATGATTGTATGTTTGCAATCGCGTAGCAATAATCGTGTGAACTGAGACTTAATGAATAGTTTCTAATTGCTAGTTTTCTCTCGTCTGACGGGTAAGAGACAATCGTGGCCTAAGGACACCATATAGGGAAGGCAGGACTGTTAGGATTTTGTGTGCAAATCTACTGGCTATCTAACCGAACCGGAACACGAAAAAGACACCATGGCAGCGGAAATAAGATTGAAACGGGGCCCTGTTAATAAAACTCTGCTGTTTATCTGTAATGGCTAAGCCCCGAAGGGTTGGCAGAGGTGTGCTAGTACATCCACGATTCGTAAGTCCAGTAGATATACTACAACACCCAAGGTACTAAGGCATATAATGAGATAGGTGGGAAGCCTATCACCACTTCGGTCACATTCCAATCCCAGGCAATGTAATGCTTACTCAGAATAATCTGAAAAACACTAAGAAAAGTTGTCCGACCTGACAATTGAACCCGGGACCTACTCAGCTAACGGTCTTAAGAGGTGACAGCTGTACCACAGAGGCGAAAATAGGCTAGAATGTTGAAATTTCACAAACTGTTTGTATATCTGTTATCGCTATAATAAAAAATACAAAACACATGAAGAAATGAATATTCAAATAAGTGATACCATACTTCAAACGATTTTTTTACCGTTTTTACAGACAATGTAATGGAAACCTTCTTGTGCGAGTTCAATTCGCACTGGGACGGTTTTTTTATTCTGCTTGTTATCAAGTAGGTATGATTAAGATATAAGGAAACGAAAACTATATAAATTCATATAAGTAGTTTTTGTAATGTATATATTTTGAAATACTCATCATTCATTTCAAAATGGATTGTGGCAGAGAAAAACACATCATGAGTGATCGTTTATTTAATAAGTTTCGGAAACCAAAAGGAACATTTAGCATGTGATTATCTGCAGTCATTATTTTTTGTTTTCATATAATTTCGAAGCGGACTGATTGCTACATCCGGCAACTGAGTGATTTCAAGAAGCAAATTATAACAACAATTAAATATTTAAGGAAAAAACTAGAAAACACTTCATTCATTGAACCAGGAAAAAAATGACAAGGATAATACCAGTGAGGTATTACGGCAGCTGATTAAGAACGTTCAGTTATCATTCCTCCCAGATAGAACTAAAATAATAACAACAACCGGTACATCAAATCTATATTCTAGATTTTTACATACAATCAAAGAAATTATAAAACAGACAAAAGTAATTAATTCAAAATAGCAAAAATAGGAAGGTATAAAATCGAAAATAAAATTTCAAATATCTATAGTAGCTGGATCACCATTTACTGTCAACCGGAACGCTAGCCGCGTCGCGGCTATCATGTAATACATTAGGAAAATATCATGTTTAAATGAAATTCATAGCATAAAAAAATAACCAGAAACTAAAAATAACGCAAAATATTATCCAGAGCTTGAACGAAAGTTGAAATATATTTATATCGTATTATCGCTCTTTTTATTCTAGCGACGTTTAGCGCAATAGCCGCCAGACTTGTATATCTTTTGTTTGTTAATACTATTATTTATTATGTGGTTCTACTGTAAAAAAATATTAATACAACATATCGTTCACATCGTCGTTCATGGTTGGCACTTCATTGTTATTAAATAAATATATATCCCTGGACCGATTACACAAATTGTTCTAACTCCAAAGTAAGCAAATTATATGCTTGTGCTACGGGTGTTGGACAGCGATATTAATACACAGAAATACTTAAAAAGATACCAGAATAAATTTAATAAACACCCAGACTCGGAAATATAAACATCGATGTTCATCTCATACCTGCCCCCGTCGGGAATCGAACCCGAGCCACGGTTGGTATCGACTTAGTAACCTTCAAGAAAAGTATTCTCATTTCTAAAAGTTTGGCAACGCACCCGCGAATTATTAGGTCCCATGATGTGACAGGTGACAAATCCGTCGCCATAATAGGCACGAATCCCTGTCGAACCTGGGATATCGAAATAAAAGTCCGAAACGCGTACCATTAAGCCACCGAGGCTCTAATAATAAATTATAATATACCAGTAAATCACATCAGACGTCCAGATCCTACACCTCCATAGACTAATTTAGTTTCTAGATCTAAATTACGTTTTATTGTCATGATAGACCAAGGAATGCGACAAATCAATTTGCAGAACAAGTTTTATATTGCAAATCAGGGTTGCCAAAAACATGACGTGTCAGATCGTTTTTCAACAATTTTGACAGGGCTTTCATTGATTATTGTGTATCAAAAATACTGTTAGGTTATTTACTAATTATTCCAAATAAAACTGGGCAAGAGCGAGTTGGACTCACGCTCAAAAGGTTCCATGCCATTACCTACAAAAACGGCAAAAGAATCACGTTTGTGTTATTGAGTACTTTTTATATATATTTTTTCTGTTTTTAGTAATTATTATTGTAATGGCAAGAGAAATACATTATCTGTGAAAATTTAAACTTTCGAACTATTAAGGTTTATGAACTATTATGGTACAACCTGGTGACAGGCAGACGGAGAGCGGGGTCTTAGTAATGTGTCCACTCGTAAACGGCTAATTATATTGTTTGAAGGCTCAAAATAGCGCAGGTGTATGAAATATGATTTATGAATTTAGCAGTTATAAACAGAGTGAAGTTTGCCGGGTTGAAAATTCAATATTATTCGTGACTTGTGCAATTTAGAAAGAATTTTGTATTTATAAAATCGAAAATATTTACGTAGTCAAATGTACTTAAGTAAGTTTTTCTCTTGATGTTTAACTTATTATCCTACACTAATAATTTATGGCGCTAATGTAGGATTCCGTGCCGAAAGGTTAAATGAGGAAACCCTATTCCTAAGACTTCCCTATCCGTCTGTCTGTCTTTTTCACAGACGGTGTATTTCTGTTGCCATTACAACAACTACCTAATACTAAAAACATAATAAGTTGCTCCCATGCATCAAATTTCGCCGTTTTTATACACAATGGTTACGGCCTTGTGACCGGTTTTTTAAGCTTTCCACTTGCTACTATAGCGCCACCTAAATTTGCTATCTTTTAGCTGACACTTTTTGATACACTGAGATGGTTTCTTTACTTTAACCCTCCATAGTCACAGCACTAGTGTTGTATTTTTGCGGTAAGTGACAACCCTAAATGTAATAGGAGCGTTCATATCCCATTTAATATCCAGTGTAATAGGTCGTACTGTCTAGATTATGGACTATAAATTATAAAATTAATTTCGCCAATATTAAATTATACAAATGGATTTCTATGAAATGGCATCTATTTTGCATACTTTAATATTTTTCTTTCTACACTTATTGAGTTTGTCGGTGAACTCTGGGGATATTAGTTATGTATGTCATTCTTTATAGCCTACTACAAGAAGTACTATCTGGAGATTATTATTATTGCTACATCTTTCTAATCTAAATGAAATCCACATGAGTTGACGAAGTCAAAACCAACCGACCTTAGAAGAGTGAAATAGCTGACCCTCTGAGAATGAGAAAGTTGTTAGAAGAGTAATATCAGGAAAGTAAGTAAAGAAGAGTAATATCAGAGTAATATCTTTAGTAATTAACTTTTTTTGTATTTCAAATTTTCAGCTTATTTAAGTATTTTTATTGGGATTCTCTTTTGTAAATTCTCTATTACTTGTCTCTTATGTTAGTCCATTGGATGTTCTACCGTTTATACTGGAACACGATACTGGCAAGCACTATAATTATAATGGCAAGAAATGAAGAAATACGAGCGGGTCGTTATTACTAAAACACTACAATTACGTCGTAGAACTACCATGTAGGTAAAAAAGTTCTTTTTAAGATGTCGTATATGTAGGTACTATGGAAATACATACATATATCATTTCCGCACCTATATTATCCAACCGGACTCTCCAAAAACCGGTATTGAGCCTTCGGTCACATGGCAGAGTTTTTGTTCTCTTATTATTTGAATGACGATAAATTTAACATTATATTCTAATTTAATCGCCTCTGTGGTGCATCGGTACGGCTGTCGCCTGTTAAGACCGTTAGCCGCGAAGGGTCCCGGGTTCAATTCCCACAACAGGTCGGACAACTTTTCTTAAATGTTTTCCAGATTTTTCTTAGTAAGCATTACATTGCCCGGGATTAGAATATGCCCGAAGTGGCGATAGGCTTGCCACCTATCACATCAGAACCCTAGTACCTTGTCTAATCGTGGGTGTGTTCTTATATATCTACTGGACTTACGAGTCTTTGATATACTAGCACACCTCTGCCTACCACTTCGGGGATAATAGGCGTGAATACATTGGTACATGGCGGGGTTCAAACCTGGACAAAAACAAAAGAAGCCCGAAACGCTTATCAATAAACCACCGCTATAAGATAAAGTTTTTATTTTAGTATAATCAAAAAATTATATTCATTTATCTTCACTGCCGAGGATAAACTTGAAGGTAAACCGAGGGAGAAAACGCTTACAGGCATTAAACTTCGCCTTTGTACATATTTTGGCAATAGAAAAATGTAAATCTATAGATATAAATAAGATTGGAGTGTCTGTATGTAATATTAGAATAACCACTTTTTACTAAATGCATAGGAATGTTTACTTGGTACGTATATCAAAATAATATTTTTTAGAATTTTTGACTGTCTATTTATCTTTCTGTCTGTCTGTTTGTACCGCCTAATCTCTGAAACGGCTGGTTTTGAAGGGACTTTCACTGGCATACCGCTGATGTAATAAGGAACGGTTTGGGCTACTTTAATTTTAAAAATATCTAAAATAAAATCATTAAATAAAGACGCGAACGATGTCGCGCGCACAGCTAGTTAATAATAAAATAAATAACTAATTCCGAAAGATTGCTGTACCACTAGTTGCACTATGCGGCAATGCACCATTCTCTGACGCTATGCGGGCTCGGCTACGATTGTAACTTACAATTCCGGAACTAATTTTTTCTTTGTAGTGACTTCAAATTCCGGAACTAATTCACTTTTTGTAATTTCGTCTGACTGTTCCAAAACTATATTGAATGGTAAAATATTTTACAACGAATTATCTATAAAAATAAATAAAATTAGTTTATACGTACATGTAATATTAAAATACCGCTTTTTTCTAAAATAGTATTTTGTCTGCCTGTCTGTCTGTTTCTAACTTTTGTACTATTTTCTGAGTGCTTTTACGATGAAGGAAAACATCGTGAGGAAATACGGATTCAATAAATTCGACCTAATCTAGGTTTAGGCCTAGTTTCCCTTCTCGGTTGCAGAGGTCAGATGGCAGTTGCTTTGCAAAAAAACTGGTGTCCTAGTCAAAACGCCGAGATAAGGTAGCCGACCCTGATATCATCTGATATAATACGGAATAACGCTAAGACGAAAAAGAGGAAAATTCACAATAATTTAAAAGAGATCTACAAATTATGAAAAGCATACAATGCGAAAAATACGTTAATGTTATATGATATTGGAAATTTGGAAAAATACTGCTAGAGATAATTTCCTATTGATAGAACATATTATCTGCTTGACGAACCGAAATTATAATGACCCCTAAATATAAAGGGTTCTCAACTCTGCTTTGATCGGTCATCCGTGAAGGTCAAGTCTAAACGTATTAACCGGAGTAAAACAAAATGTTTTCAATATCCTACTAATAAATATTATAAACGTGAAATTTTGTAAGTATTATTGGATGTATGTTTGGATGTTTGTGTTACCCTTTCACGAAAAACCTACTGGACGGATTTGGATGAAACTTTACGGTAAGATAACTTTTATATATAAGAACACATAGACTACGTTTTAACCGGCTACATTAAAAAGAGAGTATGTTTTACACTATAAGTATTTTACCGCTCGTGACAATGACCAATAGCACTTGGTTGAAACTTCGAATATAAATCAAGTAGATTGATTCACGCTTATACGCCATACGTACGTACATGTTTTAGTAAATAACCTTACAGTTTATTTATACACATTTATGACAAAAACTGTGTAAAAAACCTTCCTAGTACGAATTTGATTTAAATGCGGTCAAATTCCTACCTATCCTTCTAATATTAAAGACGCTAAAAGTTTGTTACATTTAAAAATAACTACTGGACGAATTTCTATGAACCTTATACACAAGAATAAGACATAGGCTACTTTTTTAACCGGCTACATTAAAAAGAGGTTATGTTTCTACTCAATAAATATTGTTAGTCAGAAAAAAATCTGCTCTTTAAAAGCTATTTATGTTAGTAAGCCGAAGGGCGAAGCTGCGATACAGTACTCGAAAACATATCATTGAAGACAAGCATAAGACGAGAAACGTTCCACTAGAATAGGCCTTCCAAGGACGCTTCGTACGCCAGCGAAGTTCCAATTTACATAACCCCTGACCGGAAACCGAGCATCAGCATATCCGCATTGTACACGACTGAATTGTAACATGAACAATCCCCAACAACCTTGGCTGACTATCCGGCTATTCATCACAGTATAAGCACTCATTACCATGTAGGCTTTACTGTATCATGTTTTTTAGGGTTCCGCACTGAAAGGGTACAAACAAGACCTTATTCTCGGCTATTTATATACTAAATTGTCCGTCTGTCCGTCAGACAGCTGAATCTCATGAACCTTGAAATTTTCACACATGGTATTTGTTATTACCTATATCTGTGGCCGCTATAACAAAAAATACTAAAATATAATATAATGAAGTTAATAAAATGGCTTCAAACAAACGACCCAACCCGATCAACAGATGGCGCTATGCATATTCAGTTATATTCGTATAAACAGATAATTATTACAAGCTCTTACTTCGTGACACTGCACTTGTTACTCTACCTACCCTTTAACGGACTTGACGTGAAGATATGCACGTATATATGAGTATTCATTTAAGAACCAAATGTAACGGACATGAATGTGTGTATCTAGTGCACACACATCTAGCCGTTTCGGCACACATCCGGCCCGATGACCGGTTGCACAAGCGCCGGTATATGGCCATTGTATGCAAAGCGTTCGGCAACCGAATACTGACTTAACGTGCTAACGGTATGATGGAATACCGTGTACCAAAGCATTAATACGAGTACAGCTAGTGTCAAAAGTCCATACAGAATTCATTTTTAGGGTTCCGTGTTTAAAATGCAAAAACGGGACTAAGACTCCGCTGTCCGTCTCTAAGTCACCAAACTGTGTCACATCAAACGCGCCGGTAGACTTGCTCTCGTAAGATTCAAAACATCATAATTTCGCATTAATGTTTAGGCAAAAAAATGATACAATAGTGCGAGCAAAATCTAAAAACAGTAATAAATCAACAGATCAACTGCAGTTAACACCTATTTGCCCGATCGTCCTCCCGACAGCCGAGTGAAGTAAAAACTGTTAATTCATCCGGCTCGAAGGGCTTACGCGTTTTACAATACCATTTCCGGAAGCGATAATTCCATCAAAACGGACGCAACAAAACATTTGTGAAAACGTAAATAGTATGAGTGTTCAACGAGTTGAATGAAAAAGTGTTTTATACTTTTGTGTAAATAATTCAACAACTTTTTTAGGATAAGGTAGAGGAGTTTAAGCGGATTTAATATAACTAGCGAGGTGATCGAACTTTGCTCTGATAATTGTAATACCACGATGCAATAGGGTTTAGCGCCATCTAGCGTTTGATTTTATGTAAATGCCTTTTTAATGAAATGCTTTCTGAAATATCAAAAGTTTCTAAAATCGTTAAGGCAATCACGGAGAAACCAATGACGTAAAAATGTATACACATATATTTGTGTACAGAATAACTCTTGCATAAAGTACTGATAGGAAAAGAAAAAGATAATGATTTGGGTTAATATTTTTTATAATATTACATTCTTAAGTCATCAGTAGAAAAAGAAAATTATTTAATCTAATATATTATATAAAATTTCCATGTCACAATGTTAATTACCGTATTCTTTCGAAACAGCTTGACCGATTTTTACCAAATGTTATATGCGTATTCAGTAGGTTTGAGAATCAGGCAACATCTATTTTTCAAGTGCGGGCGGTACGAAGTTCGCAGGGTCAGCCAGTAACCTATAATAGTGATCTGAGGTTATTCCCCGACGAGTTAATGCTACTTTTCTACTCGACTGAGTTAGAAAATAGGAAGTAAATTGCCAGTTTTTGCTCCGAAGGCAGAAATTATTATTATTCATTGATTAAATGTAACAAATACATGCTTCAGTTGATTCTCTGTCAACTGTCACTGTCAAATTGTCCTTAATTATCTATCTGAGGTTTATTATGACACCCGCAATTAAAAATAATTAAAGAAATTTAATCAACATCCAACAAAGAGACATATATGCAAATGTCGGAAAAAACCTGTCTGTCGGTAGTCGAACCTGAGCATTATCGATTGGCATCATCAAGCGTGTATGAAACACGCAACCAAAGAGGTATTCGGTTTAAATTCAAATTAAAAAATCCGTATTTTTCTTTAAGCTAAATTATGTAGGTTTAAAAATATTTAAGACTATCCATCATCCGCGACTTTGTCCGCATAGCTATTTTTTTTGGGTTCCGTACTCAGAGAGTAAGAGTAATAACGGAACCCTAAGACTTTGCTGTCCGTCCGTCTATCTGTCTGTGTGTCTTTCACCAGGCTGTATCTGATAAACCATAATAGCTAGAAAATAGAAATTTTCACAGGTTATGTATTTCTTTTCTGGTGTGCAAGTACCTTATGGTCAGAATCTTTCGCTACGTGTGCAAGTCTAATAGACTCTCCTATAAATCACGTAAGACGATAATAGCGAGCACTAAAATTATAGCGGGGCCAATAATATAATAACCTAAAATAACCGATTACCAAACAGCGCTGGGGTCGTTCCATACCAACGATATGCCGTACGAGTGTATTCAAAGGTATTCAGTCCTAATAGCGAACATTGTTTTCATCTGATTCAAACCCGAAGCTCCGCGCTGTGAGAAACAAATCCTGACCGGCACCGGACATCCGTCTTTGCCGATATTCCCATTCTACATCAAAGGGACCTGTGCCGCAAAAGATTTTAGACCTTAAATCACATGAAAGAGAGTTTACATTCGCACAAATGGCGAACCCTGTCGTAAAAGTTCCCTAATACATCTCAAAACTTAAAAGAGATTGTTAAATTGCTACGTACATAACGGATACGGAAGTGGCCGGTGGTATTACACACTAGTTGTTGCCCGCGACTACGCTCGTGTATTGAAATTATCTAGTCCTCGGTGGCTCAGTGGTGCGCGCATCATATCTTAAACTTGGGCTAAAAAAATCGATAAGTATATCAAAATATGGATATTTTTTCAAAACAAAAAATCGATAAAAATCCCGCAATATATCAAGTATCTATATTTATTTTCAGATATGAAATTCGTATCAATATCGATATATTTAAAGCTCTGCTGTCTGCTCATACATCACATGTATTTGACCAATGCTATTTTTTTAATTTCGAAAAAGAGTAAGAAGGCACTTGGCTGTATGGATTTAGTTTCTTTGCTTCGACAATTTATCATCTTTTTAACAATTTTTATAGGTAATCTAATTTTGTTACAAACACGCACAAATTAAGCTATTTGTGCATGTTTATTCTACAGGCTTACATACAATTAACTTTGAGATAAGTACGCGATTCTGCAAAACGTTATCACAGCAGGAAACGCAAATCTGAAAAACCTGAAGACGCACAAATTATATTTTTAGCGGATAATTTTGCACCAATATAAGATCTCTGCTCGTGCGGAATTTTTAACTCTCCGATAATTCGTTTAGAATTTTCTTGCTGGAGCAACCTTACCCCAATAGGAATCTTTTTTTCCTTTTATCTAACGCACAATTTTTTTATTCAGCGCACATTTACAGCAGATTGAGCACTAATTATATGACCCACTCATATTACTCTAGGTGCTACTTTCTTGCTGAGGTAACGCACACCGAAAATTTTGTGCGCATATCGGGTAGGCCTGGGCTTCTATATTTTCTTCTTTATTTTTATTATATCCTAATTTTCTATATCCTTAAGTGCGGACGGTACGAAGTTCGCCGAGACAGGTAGTACATGGATAGATAAGAAATAGTTTTGCCGCGTAAGTGCTGATAATTGTATCTTATATTCATAAAGCTACCCATTCACCATTGTAACGATGATTGACTCATTTGTTTAACCGACTTTGAACAAGGAGGTTCCCAATTCATCTGTACATTTTTTCATGTTTTTTTCTATGGAATAGGAGACCGAAAAAGCGTACGGGTCCCCAGATAATAAGAGACAACTCTATGGACACCATATATGCTGTAGGTGCATCACTGTCTGTTCGAGATGTTAGACCGTATGTGCAAGTCTACCGGGCACCTTACCTTCCGGACCGGAACACGACAATTTCTTTACGGCGGCAGGAATAGGTATGGCGGTCAATCGCTACCCGAGCGAGTTGCTTCACAGCACTCTACCACACGTGGTCATGTAGGTAGAGACCCAGTTAATTTATACTCTACTTACTTAACCTATACTTAAAAGATTTTGTAAGAAGATATTTGACTTACTGTTAGAGAAAACTTATTAAAGCATAAAGGGTTATTTTAAAGATAAGATTAAGTAATAAATACATCAAATGTAGTATGTAAGAGTATGGTATGTAGTATAGTTTAAATTTGAATAAAGAAGTCATGGTCGCCGGGGTGATTGTTTCGCTGATTCTACTGCTGACTGGCTAGGTTTTGAAACGGTGGTAGTTTATGATAGACAGAGTTAAAATAAGTGCTTATAAATGCTTATAAATGACAAGATAATTAGTATATAATTTATAGTTATACAGTTAATAATAAGTAAATATAAATTATATTTTAAAATATAATAATAATTAAAAACTCTCGTTGTGTTTTCATTTCATTTTATTACTCGTCTCTTACGAATTAAAAATTGCATACTTTTAGTGCTTAGTTTTTAGTAGTCAGGTTTTAGTTTTTTAAACTTATTACTTGGTCTTCATGTCGTATCCAAGTGTGATTTGGGTCAATACCCCATAAGTGCGGGCGATACGAAATTTGCCGGGTCGGCTAGTTAATTATGTTGAATCAAGTTTCGACCGCCAAGGTTAAAATAACAAATACTTTATTTAAATGGACCATACCATCAATACTTGTGGGCTGCACCATAAAATGAAATATACCAGAAACAATAAAAAAAACTAAGTATTATTTGAGAATACTAAAAAAGAAAGAACCTTTACGCCTATTATCGCCGAAGGAGTAGGCAGAGATGTGCTAGTATGTCCACGACTCGTAAGTCCATTAGATATACTAGAACATACACGATTAGTACTATGGCCCATAATGTGACAGGTGGCCAGTCTGTCGCCACTTCGGGCACATTCTAATCCCGGACAATGTAATGCTTACTAAGAAAAATAAGTCGGTCTATTTATTTAAAACGTAAAAAATGTGATATTGATATGATAAAATTTACGTAATAACTTAAGACAGAAGGTCTCTTAAGTAAGGACAAAATAAATTAACAGACTTGGTATTACATGAATCTACAACTTTTTACGGTAGAAAAATTAAACTGCGAGACTTGGTTTTTTTACAGTACGTTTTTGATGGTATATCAGTATATTAATACTTATACCTAAGAGTTTTATGTACCTACATCCACAGTAACATACATCATTTTCTTTGTCTGTCCCTATGTATGCTTAAATCTTTAAAACTAAGCAACGGATATTGATTTAATC
>DVZL01002470.1:0-15423 GCA_018236625.1 Lasaia peninsularis
GTGCAAATATTTCAAAACATAAATTATATTTATTTATTTATAAAACAATATATTACACACTAATTATCTTATTTTATATCTTATATTATCTTTACACTAATTATCTTATTTTAATTATCTTATTTTAATATACATGATGTTTTTAGATTTGTAGAGTATATAAAATTTAATCACAAATACAATATAGAAATTATATCATTCAAATTAGAAAATCTTTTATTACTTAGAAAAAGTAAAAGAAATACCTTCACGCCAATTATCCCCAAAGCGGCAGGCAGATATATGCTAGTATATCCATAACTCGTAAGTCCAGTATATCGCCACTTCGGGCACATTCCAATCCCGGGCAATATAATACCTACTTAGAATAATCTGAAAAACATTTTAATTAAATTTGCCCAACCTGGTAATTGAACCCGGTAACCTAAGCGGCTAACGGTCTTAACACGTGACAGCCGTACCGTTACATCACAGAGGGGATTATATGATTATTATTAGATTTATAAAAAATATTTTAGTGTCTAATTGATTATTATTAGACACTAAAAACTTTTTCTCATAAATATCTATATATTTTTTATTCATACCAAAATTCAGCCCAATGTTTGATTCGTGTTTAACTTTTCCTTATTTTATTTACGTTTTAGAGTTTTTTGTTTTTAAATTTTTAAGCGGAAAGAACTATAATTTTAATGATAAGGGTCGAATCTATGTAGATTTATCACTGTAATCTTTCTAAGATGAGAATATTTAGCAGAAATATCTTTGAATGATATAAGGAAGATTTGTACATACAGCAAACTGTGAAACTGTCCATAATTTTAAGTTTAATTGAATAGTATTTTAATTGTGATTGTTTTAGGTATTAAAGAATTCGCTCATTTCTTATGACAGCCTCGTTGGTCTAAAGGTTAGCCTACATGCTTTACGCCACCATGTTTTAGTATACATGGATGTCTGTATTTCCGGGCTTAGTTGCCTATTGATTTTATTCTTATATCTATTTAAGTATCGTCAACAAAAATTATAATTTAATTTGCTAACTTTGGAGTTAGATAAATTTGAATAATTTGTCCGGGGATATTAATTTATTTATTTTACACTAAACATCATCCTGTACTTCAAATTTTATCTCATATCTTAGTGTTTATTGTTTGAACATATATGTCATGGATCTAGACTTTTTAAAGAAACTTTGTAATTTAGAACCCTCAAAATCGTAAAAAAAGGAGCCATTCTTTCGAACCGGTGCTATAGCCACTTTGTATTCTGACCAGGGCCGCCGATGCGATTTCGAACGGAGTAAATAACACTCCTAAACAACCGCTTAAAAACAGATTTCGATTGTTTGCGAACTCGTGTTGGGGTTATCGATGTACTTTTGTTAAGTGCTTTCTGGATATTTTTTTTCGTATCTTTTTTCGATACTATTTTCTTAGTTTTAGTAAAAAAATTTATACCATCACGCCAATATCCCTGAAATGGTAGACATAGGTATAAATATATGCACCCACGATTAGCCGACGATATCAGTTTCCACGAAGTGACAGGTAAGTCATATCGGGCACGAATCTCAGGTTTCAAGATCTTTACCATTTACCATAAGAGTACTCAGAAATTGTACTTAAGTTAAAAAACTCATTGGTACATAGCGGATTTCGAATTTGGACTATATTATTTTAAAAAAATATTAAAATCCATTCAGTTTTTACGTGAAAGAGTAACAAACATTCATAGATCCATCCATACTTACAAACTTTTGCGTTTATAATATTAATTTATATATAGTAATATGATTAATGTGAAGATAGCTAGAAAATATGTCGTAAACTATAACTCTTGGTCCTTGATACTCTCTGCCTAAAAAGCAAAGTAATGGCGTGAAGATATGTAAGATCATGCTACAGCTATTACCTAATAGTTTACGGTGCATACGAAGGATTATTACGTAACTTGCAATAACTGGTGGACGGCACTATTATTACGATATTAGTGATATTGGAGTAATATTTGCTAATTCGTATTACGTAACCAGCAAAACATACGAATGTTTACGTAATTTATTTTTCTGGCTGGCGTTTCGATCGCTGATTGCTAATATTTACATAAGAACCGTACCGGATACGATTCCCCACAGAGCCCTAGATTAGGCTTAAAAGATATTTTATCGTATGGATGTTGTACAAAATGAGCAACATTGAACCGTTCATGTCTTCGCTACCCAAGGGAAAACCCGTGGTCGACGATACGAATATGAATCCTTACAACAAATATGAGTTATGTCAAAGTGACAGCTCTTTTTTTACAATCTAAAAGTATATTATAAATACCCATAAAGCAATGTTTCACAAATATTCAAAGTGGTTTTTATGTTTATTGTCGATTACGCCGATAATAATGTCCTATAGCTTTTGTATGTAAAACTTTTAAAGTGAGTTCCTAACTTAAACTCATTAAGTCTTGGCCGCAAAAATAATGTATGACAGAAAAATACAAATAAATTTAGCTGTTTCACATATTACGTTCCTACACAATATTTAATAATTATGAGAAAATTACATTCATACTTTTTCTCAACCGTCAAAACGTAAAAAATACAGATAATATCAATATTATTATATTTTTCCTCTCAAGCTAAAGGCAAAGGCATTATAACAAACAGCCTCAATTCTAAAATAATATTGAAATGGAAAAAAACTCAAACATATATTTACTGACTCGAACACAATTATTCTCGAATCAAACTGACGTCTGTCTGTCACGGGGCTCACGGTACGACCCCGAGGATTATGCAGTCTAGCAAAACGCTAGTCTGTAATTCAAGATACTTCCTAGTGCACAGCTCTCGTAATAACACACCACAGACACGAACGTATTGATAGATTATAGTTTTATTTACGTAAGGACAGGATGTGGTTTGTTCAGTATACGGCTTAGATTTTATATTTTCAACATTTTATTTTCTTTAAACAGTTGATTTTTTAAGTTTACAACTTAATTTTTTTTAATCAATTTCATGATATTTAAAAGTCAAGATAGCATATTATATATAGATTGTTATACTAATATTATAGATGTCTTTGCTAATGGCTAAAATTGCCTTGACCGAGATTGGATTTGTAAATTGTACCCGATATGGTGACAGACTTGGGACCTAATGTCGTCGGCTAATCATGGGTGTACGCACCCTCCCCATTCGGGAATATGGTCCTAATGATTTCTATTTTATTTATTTATCTTTATTATAGTTTACAGTAGGAAATTATAGTTTAGAGTTGATTAAAAAAAGAGATGAAAAGAAAGACTGCAATTGGTGCTATTCAGTTAAAAACTATTTTATTAATTAGAATTTTTAATAATTTGCTTCGAAATGAAAAAAAATAAACTATTATATTTTCAAATCATTTTTATTCTTTCGAATGTAATTATGTGTACTAACAATGATATGAATATATTATTCACAGTACCCATTATTCTAGAAGAATCTTCGTAGCTGACTCTTGACGTTGAATAATCTATGTAATTTAAAAGCGGGCATGAGACGGTCTTAACTGCAGGTATAGCCCACAAAGTCAGGTTCTAGATGAACGTAATATATCTATATCTATACATAATAAAACTGTAACTCATCACTACAGACTACATAGAATTAAAAAAAACATAATGGGCGGGCTTTATACATGCAAGAGAACCCAAAACAATGTATTTTACTTTGTCTGTAAGTTTGTGCAGGCTAATCTCAGAAATGGCTCAACCAATGTGGATGTAATTTTTAGAAATAGGTTTTGATGGCTTTTTTATCATTTAGTGTTTATTTCATTTAAACCGGTCAACAAATAAAGAATTTATGTCAATTTACGTCACCCACGTAATATGTACCAATTTAAAAAAAAACTGGTATCATATCAAACTGATATTAAATCAAGTTTAGAGTCAATTTAGGCTGAACATTTTTAGTTGAACACGAGCCGGCCCCGCGTGGAGTACATAAATAACTAAATGGAAATGCGGACTAAGTTCCGGGTACAGTTAGTATGAGGTACATAAAATTTAAATCTCGCTTATTCAAATAAACATTTTTATAACTGGATGAGAAATATATAAACGGACTTCAACATAGTAAAAATATATGACTAGACATATATTCACGCCGTCAAATGCAAATCAGCCGTCTTTTGAGGGTATTGAAATATTACGGCCATAAACAGAACGGGCCTGTTGGCAACACCTGACGCGAAGGACGCCTCATAGCTCTAGTATGGGCGATATACTTCTAGTTTTTTTATATTTTTCTCGTACTAGCTGGTCCGGCAAACCTTTACTTATTTCATTTAATAAAGATTATAAAAATTGTGTTTAGGAGAAGTGCGACCACAAACACCGTAACGTGATTTATATATACATACTAGCTATGCCCGCGACTTCGTCCGCGTTTTTGTATAATTATTTTATTTTACACATTTCTAAAATAAAAGTAGCCTAAGCCGTTCCATATTACATCAGCTATCTGCCAATGAAAGTACCGTCAAAATCGGTCCAATCGTATCAGAGATTAGAGGGTACAAACAGGCAGATAGACTAAAAAATGTTGTTTTGTTATATGTACCTTGTAAATTTACATATGCATTTAATAAAAAGTGATTATTTTAATATTACATACAGACACTCCAATTTTATTTATTTGTATATATATATATATATATATATATATATGTGTGTTCAATTCAGGTCCCTTGCGGAGTAGGCTTACATAATTGCTGAGCTTTCTCCATATCTATTACCTCTTCATACCAAGACGTCAGTCCCATTATTGTATTCGTACTCAAAGGGAGTCCTGAAACATTGGACTTGTAAAATTATTACGACCTTTAAAAACGTCGCACTCCCTAATTAGCAGAGGCACCTAATTAAGATTGCCAGATATTCGGGCAGAAAAGTTACCGGTTTTGGGGTAATTTTGACCTTAATAATGTCAAATGTTACGAATTTATTTTATCTAACTCGAAATGGTAATCTTTTTCTTCATATATTTCCATTGTCCTAGTCTTATTCCGTTTAAATATCAGACTAAATTTTATTTATACCGAATTTTTAATTATTTTATTATATGCATTACCAACTTAAAATTCTTAAATAAACGTAGCCCAAATTACACCTTATTATATCAACTATGGGGAAGTGAAAGTCCCGTCAAACTCAGTCCAGTTTCTCCAGAGTCAAACAGGAACAAACAGACGGATAGACAAAATTGTAAAAAATATTATTTCGGACCATGTATACATATACATTTAGTTAATAGCGTTTATTCTAATGTAACAAATAGACACTTCAATTTTATTTATTTGGATGTATAGATGTTTAGATAATATTGGGGTCGATTATCTAGGGTTAAAATACGGAGGACAGTTTTTACACTGAGAGACTGCCAAGTGACCTTTGAGACTCAGAAGGGAATTCTAATATATAAATATCAAGTTTCCTCACAATATTTTCCCTTCACCGTAAGAGCACTCAGAAATTTGCTCAAGTTAGAAAATCTCTTTCATGTATTGCGGGTTTCGAACTTTGACTATCAGAATATAAGTCCGAATCACTAACCACTGGACCACAGGGTTTCTCATTTTTGTCACATATAATACAGGATTCATTTCTTCTCTCTCCTTATTAGCTGCTTTATTATCTAGTAGCGTTGCGCAATGTCTTTTTGTATCAATTAAGACAATTATCGTACATAATATATTGTTTAATAAATAAATAAATAGGATTTATGTTTTAAAATATTTGCACACCACATTGTGGTAGAATATGTTGGTATAATTAAAAACTTTACTTTGTAACAACTTTTAACACACATATTCGGCAAATAAATAAATTTAATTTCATTTCATTTCATTGCTCTGACCTTACCTATTTCTGGAATGTACACAATATTGCTCATCATTGTCGTGTTTCGGTCAGTAGTATATCTGCTTCACAAGACGTATTTGGTGGAGAATTTCTTAGAATTCTAACGCTTGAGGAGTTGAATGCGCTGCTTACGAGTGTATTCCCGGAACAATATAATGTAGCCATGTTAAAGGTATGTTCCATCTTCGACTGCATCATCAGTTAACATCTGGTGGGATGGCGGTCAAATGCCTGCCTATAAGGTTATAAAAAAACAAATTTTTCATTTCCATTTTCGATTTCTAACAATACTTTATTAAAGCTGATTTCACACTGAAACTGTAACAACAGTCGAATCACGTTCCGCATATTAATTATTCTTGATTAATTTTATAAACCCCCGATCTATGGTACCTACTCACTGGTTTGTTTTTTTTATAATTATTATTCAATTGTATTTATTGTACAATTTGTATAAATATAAACTATACAAAATACCAAATTGGTATAAATATTAATAAAAAACGGCTGTCTTATGTTTAGAAGCAATCAGTGTTATAATTAAAAAAAACAGTCATTTTAAATAATAAATCGATATCATGAAGCCGGAACACGACAGAGCAGCAAAAAATTAAGTTTTTTGTTTGAGAGCCTCTTTGAAATATAAATTTTATTCTGTTTTAGTATTTGTTGTTATAGAGGTAACAGAAATATATTATCTGTGAAAATTTAAACTTTCTAGCTATAGACTGACCGACTGATTGATGGACAACGGAGACTTAGTAATAGGATTCCTTTTTTTCCATTTTAGGTGATGGAAGCCTAAAAACACATATAAATATAAATATCAAAATCTTAACTAAATATTTTTTAACTAAATTATTAGATTTGAATAAACAACAATACTGAATAGAGATATATAGCATTTCGTGGTTAAGGCAGTTATACACGACACAACTTTTTAATTCCCACAATGTTTCACTATAAAGCGCCGCACACACCACATCGCGTGACACTATTAATATAGATTGTCCAAATAACGGGCGAGTTTGTCTCCACGACACTACGTGTATCATTCGTTTATTCCAGTCCGCAATTACACTGCGCTGAACCGTCAGAAAAGACTCAATTTACATAATATTAGGACTTCCATTAGGATAATGGATGTGATAATTTATATAGAGCTTTTGATACGTTTAAGCAGAGGACATCACAGGCTTGTCACATATTCTAACGCTTGGAATAAAGATTGAACTAAAATACTATAAAATATGTAATAACCGATAAATTTTTATGTTATTTTGTACGTATACACTTTAAGGTATTTCTTTTTTTTAAATCATAGGCCCTAGTACCTTGGCTAATCGTGGGTATTCTAAGTATATCTGCTGGACTTACTTTGGATTTTGTCTAATATATTATAGACGATAAAGTTAGGACGAAAAAAAACCATTAGTATTATTATTTATTTTATATCTTTTTAACTGTCATTTATACGGTGGATGCATTAAGCGAAGATAAGCAACGTAAGGAGATGCTTATTTACTTATCTCGTATCACAGAAACAGCTGCTACTTGACAGTACAATATTATATTTACCACATAAAGAAAAAGTTTCTAATCTTAAAGGTTCAAAATCCCCAAGCCTAATAAAAATATTCCCACCGATATAGGCAAACACTAATATTTTCTATAAGAATATACAAGACCGAGGTATAAACAATGAAATAAATATTTTTTCATTAGTTTCTCAACAAAAATTATCCTAGCGCCATTACGACTTTAAAATAAATACTGTAAAAGATTTCTTATTTTTTTCTAAGAAACATTCCTTGATGAAGAATTTCTTATCTTCTAAAGAAACTTACTTTGTTAAGCAAATTTTTCTCTGTCGTTAATTAAGAGAAATATTAATTAAAACCTAATCCAGCTTTACTTATGTAAATGGTCGTGAAAGTCATTATAGATGGCGTTGGTGGCATGACATTAGCCGGTCTAGACACCGGCCGATCATTGGATAGTTACGACGTCTATACTGGACTTTATTAAACTATTTTTAATCAATTGAACGGTTCGATTTATAAGGTGTATTAATTAAAAAATAAAAAGGATTTTTTGAAAGCAAAGTTTTAAAGAAAATTGTTAAATATTCATCATCCAATGCTACTTTTTTATTTTTTCGGTGCTCTAGTGTTTAGCGCTTCGGATTTCTATTCTGATAGTCCATGTTCGTACCCCACGATGTACTAAACGGTTTTTCTAACTTATTTATATTTTCTGGGTGTTCTTGCGGTGAAGGAAAACATTGTAAGGAAACCCGGATTCGTGTATCTTTGTATAAAAACTGAAGCCTAGTCAAATCTTTTAGATTAGGTAGCTGACTCTGATATCATTTGATATACGACGAATAAGAAAACTATTTTTAGGGTTCCGTACCCAAAGGGTATAAACGGAACCCTATTACTAAGACTCCGCTGTTCGTCTGTCTGTCATCAGATTGTATCTCATGAATCGTGACAGCTAGAAAGTTAAAATATCAACAGATGATATGTTTCTGTTGCCGCTATAACGAATAGTGAAACTGAATAAAGTAAATATAGTAAGGGTGCTCTCACACAGCAGAGTATTTTTTTGCCACATTTATAGTTAACTAGCTGTATCCGCAACTTAGTACGCGTTTGAATTTAACTAAATAAAAGTAACCTACTCCTTATTACACCAGCAGTCTGTCAGTGAAAGTCCCCTCAAAATCGGTCCAGCAGTTTCAGAAAATAGCGGGAACAAACAGATAGACAGACAAAAATGAAAAAAAAAATTTGGTATATGTACTTGTAAAGGTCCTTTAGCAAAAAGCGTTTACTTTAATATTAGTTTCAGACACTGTAATTTTATTTATTTGTATAGATGGAACGCAACCAATCGTGCGCGATTACAACTCGTACTTCAGCGGTTTTTATTTTTAGTTAACCTGTTAAATCATTGCCGTTTTTTATTACTTTGACAGAGCTAATCTTCGGTGCGGCGAAGAGAAAAATGTCAGTACAAACGCAAATTAAGTCTCGGAAATTAGAAATACTTTTTCCTTTTTTAATGTCGGCATAATGACGGCAATTATTTAGTTAAGATTGTCACATTAATCTTTCCTATGCAGTGGCTTAAAAAATGTAATTAAATAATCAGCACAAAAACAGCAAAGATTATTAATTACCATACTTAATTAAAAAAATATATATTGTTACGCCCATATCCCTAAAGGGGAAAGCAGATTAGCCGATGATATTGGGTCTGTCGTCGACAGGTGGCAAGTCGTCGAACAGTGGACCGAAACCATGGTAGGGCGGACCTATTATTTTTTGTTTTTTCACTTTTTATATACAAGAATATAATATTTAAAAACACCCAGACCCTAAAATACAAACATCTATGTTCATCACATAAATGTCTGCCCCCTTCAGGAATCGATCCCGAGCCTCGCGGTTAGTCGATGTGGTTAGACGGTTAACAAAAAACATTAAAAAATTAAGAGAAACATCACGTATCAAGCTGGCAAGAAATTCGCAGGAATAGCAAGTTATTTATGAATAAGTTAAAAGGCAAAAAAGCTTTTTATAAAAAGCGTTTATTATTTTTCGAGGTTGCTCTCAACGAGCCCTTTCATTTGATAGCAATATTGTAGAAGTGCTTTAAAAACAACTATTCCGCCATTTTGGTTGGTCGGACATATTGGATTTAGAATGATGTCATCGTGCACTGTCATCCAAACTAAACGTGATTACAAAATTTCAGCTCAATCGGATGAAGATATCTACTTCAAAATTGAATTCTGAGATTCCACCCGAAAATACATTCTTACATACATACAATGCAAGTTAAATAAAAGCTTTTAATAAATGAACGATCATTTTTTACTGGTTGATTGGTAGAAAAGGAAGTCATGTGAAGACCTGTAGACATAGGACCAAAACCTTAGCCAAATGTGTACTAGGTTATAAAAACAATGCCATTCGACACGTCCAAGATATTGTTGGCGAAACGGACAAACCGCAATCGCATTGTTTGTGGCGGAGTGTGAAGCTGACGTTTGATTTACCGCCCAATAAATCACTTTTATCTCGGTGTATTAAAAATGGCGGGAATACTTCTCGGAGGTTTTACGACTTACGATTAAATATGAAATTGGTTTCACATCTATTCCTGAAACTGAATATTTTAATGGAATAAAGTAGCAATCATAATTTCTATTCTAACCGGCAGGCTATGTAGGTAACGTAGGTAAAAGGGGATGTCGTGGAAAAAGACAAGTGTGCCAATAGACTCAATTTTAGGATGGGTTAGACCGTGCGAAGTGGAGGAGGAAAAGTAGGAAAGCGGACCCTTACGAGTGGGGAGCAACCGGGACTAATGCTAAGCTGACGATGATGATGACCCAAACGGTAAAAACGGAACCCTATTACAGGGGTGTCTGTCTGTCTGTCACCAGGCTGTATCTTATAAACCGTGTTAGATAGAAAGTTGAAATTTTCACAGATAATATATTCCGCCCTATAACAAAAAATACTACCACATAATAAAATAAACTATGGTCGCCTGTAGTCGGAATCCGGCCATAAAAAATTAAAATTATAAGTTATTTTGCGATAAATTAATTAACGATTTAAAACATTTTTTTTTGTGAAAATTCTTTGATTGTTTCCTAAATGTCCTTGTTCGTTATACTTGGAGATGTGAAACATTAAAAAACAATATATGATAAACAAAACAAACAACTTGACAATAGAGTATGTATACATATACAATTACTTGTGTTTGTGTGTGTTTTATTAGCGTGTAATGTCATATTTATTGATTTAATGGAGGTATTTGATAAAAATTATTAATGAAAAAAATTAACGTTCTACATAAACTATACGTGTGTCAAATTTCATACTCCTCCCTTCCGTAACTTTCGTTAAAGGGGACTAAAGTTTTTGCTTCACGTAATAATATTGGAACGGAACCCTTCGTGTCCGAACGTGACTCGCACTTGGCCGGTTTTTTCTTTTTCAAGCATAAAGTGACATCAAGTGACATAAGTGACTCACATTTAAACGAGAGGACCCAAAGTCCGCTTTCCCCTCTTATTTCTCTTTGCTCAATCTTCAGAAACTCTAATAGTAATACTTTTTCCTGATTTTATACTTTACGACTTTTTTGGGAATTTTTTAATTTTGAAATCGTGTCACTTGGCACGCGATCTTCTCTGCCTACGACATAAGGGACTTAGCGTGCAAAAATGTAGTTATTTCTATAATTTAACATCAAAAATGAACGTCAGAAGTGTAAAGTGCACCACTAGGGTTACCACTTGAAGGTAACTTTAGAAGAAAGAAGCAATTAACATGTAATTATTGCTTTGTAGACTAGGTACCTTCATTCCAATGCAGACGAGAAACCTCTATAATTGTGTATACCTATACTAAGCAAATTCTGCGATTTCTCCCATATTTTCGCGGCCATATAAAACATCTGTTAAATCTAAATTATATAAAAATACATCAAGTGCGAGTTGGAATCGCGAACGAAGGGTTCCGTACCATTATCCGTAAGAAAAACAAAAAATATTTTTTTTGTATGGGAGCCACTTTGAAATATAAATTTTATTCTGTTATTTGCTGTTATAACGGCAACTGAAATACGTCATCTGTCAAAATTTTAACTTTCTAGCTATCATAGTTTTTGAGATACAGCGTGGTGACAGACAGACGGACAGTTAAGTCTTAATAATAATAGATTTTTACTCTTTGAACAAACTGACTGTAATTTTTTTTTCATATTCTAAAAGTTCTCGACTATTTTTGCTAAATAAATTATAAAATTGCAACCTAGAAGTGGTGGTGGTTGAAGTTTGAATTTAAAAAGTAAAAAAGTCAAATTAAAAATCATCAAAAACCATTCACAATCGAAGGGATCGTTTGACAGACTAACAAATAACGTAAATATAAATTGAAAATCTCCTTTTTACAACAAAAGTTCGGTTACAAGTTTAGTATTTAAGTGAAGAGGTTTTACTAAACTTCTGAACATAATTTAATTTTATGTTGAAATTAAAACGTCATATCGAATCGTTTGTACTTTTTTTATGGTATAAGACAGCGAACAAGCACATGGGTCTCCTGATGGTGCGCCGCTTCCCTGTGGTTGGACTGTTAGACCTTGTGAATGTGTACAAGTCTATCCTCCGGACCGGAACACGACAATTTCATTATGATGTCAGGAATAGGTAAGGCGGTGGATCCCTACCCGGTCGAGTTGCTACACAGCTCTCTAACTCAAGCATCAATCAAAACCTATTTATTCTCAATTTTTAGGGTTCCGCAAGCAAATTATAAAGACTCAACTGTCTGTCTTTCATACTTCCCAGTTTGTATCTAATTGTGATAGCTATAGAGATGAAATTTTCACAGATAATGTATTTCTGTTGCCTCATTAACTAATACTCAAAACAAAATATAGTTCATATTTTTATACCCTAAAAATATTCATATTTATATAAATAAATAAATATTTAAAGGGACTCCCATACAACTAACGTGATTTTTGGCCGTTTTTTACAGACAATAGTTTTGAATCCGAGTCGCACCTGGCTGGGTTTTTTTTAATATTGTTTTATCTCTTTAGAAGATTTTGTTAAATTTTCGTGTTTTGGGTTATTTGCATTTTTTTTTATTTTCCCCCGTATTGGTCCAGGTTCCGTTGTAGAATAGGCCAACTGCTTTCCACCAAGGTAGCTCGTAAGAGACGAGTACAGGGTCTATTGTCATCAACACCGTGACATTGACTAGGTGGTAGAGTCTTGCAACTTACCTTTGGTTTTGGTACCACCGCCTTACCTATTCCTGCCACAATAGCGTCCTTGTTTGCTATCTTATATCATTAAAAAAATATTTTTATTTATTTTTAATTAGTTTCGAAAATTAAAACGTCAAAACGAACCGGTTGTAAGCGGTTAAATCCGCTTCGATCTGGATAAAAGCAGCGGTGCCCAAACTGTTTAATAGTCTGACAGTTTAGGACTGCGAATTAACAACACGTTCAAAAACTAACGCTGACAAGATAATGAGGTCGGAAATTTTCGGTTTAGAAGCGAAATTACCGTGCTTAGGTTTTGAACTAAATTTGAAATTTCTATCTATTTGTTGCCAGATTTTTAGGGTACAAACGGAACTCTATTCGCCGTATCATTAAGACTTCGCTGTCCGTCCGTTAGTCTGTCGCATGGATTATGTTAATAGACAGTTAAAATTCTCTATGAAATAATCGCAAAACAAAGTATATGCTTATTGCGAATAATAATGAATGACACCCATAAAATTATTGTGATTTAAATAATTTTACACAATTATAATCAAAAACCGCCGCCTATTTCAATAATTTCATAATTTTCAAATGAATAACAATTGATTATGGTCTGGCGTGAATCGAATCCCAATCGAGGTGATGCCCGCCGAATATATTAATAATTGATTTAAGCCCTGTGAGAACCCGCACCCTGCATCTCCCGCTACTTGTAACTCAACGTATTTCATTCGGCCATTGTTTACCGAAATTCGAAATTTCAATAGCGCTTCCGCCATGATGTTCGATTTTTGAATTTTAAATACACATGTCGCTATTAAAATTATTTATACTTATATATGTTCACGCCAAGTCCCCTGCGCGGTAGGCAGAGAGTAACGAGTGTCCAGTGTCACGATTCGTATATTTAAATGTATTGCTTCCTCCACGTTCATACAAACACGCCGGTTTCGAAGACTTTTGACACCACTGTCGGATAATTATACACGAGCTATTTGGTCGTGGAATGTGAACCGAGGTCTCTCTGGGTACCTACTTTTGCATCCGTTTCCGCATTGTATATCTGTTTTGTCAATCTTTCACCTTTCATTCTGTCTACAGACATATGTTCTTCAGATCAGATAAACTGAAAGAAATCAGTTTCCCTACTCAAGAATCTTTATATAGATGTGCAATTTTCAAATAATAATTTTTTTTTCAAATAGTAATACTTATTATGAAAACTTTACAAACACCACATACTACTACTATAAGTTAACTGGGCCACTACCAACATGACCTCTGGTTGTAGCTGTGCAGCAACTCGCCCGGGTAGAGATCTACCTTACTTATTCCTGCCGCCATAATGACATCGTCGTGTAGGAGATAGCCAGTAAACTTGGAACGTACGTTCTAACAATCCAACCACAAACATTGCATTGCACTTACAACATTATGGCATCTATAGGCCACGGTTGTCTCTTACCATTAAAACTTTGCAAAATACCAACTGCTGAACGTGCCTATGCTTATAAACTGCATAATAATTACTTGAAGCAGCAAGCCAGCAGAGTGTTTTATGCTGCAAGTGAGTGATGGCTATAAAAATACAAAATCAATAGGCAATTGTCGTTTTATACCCCGTCACACCGCAGTTGTCGTAAATACGAGCATAACGTGCGGCTCGCGCGATATGTCTGATTTACTATTATTGACATTCGTAAAATTTCGCTTGCAATGCTCAGAAATTATGTTTATTCAACTTTTTATTGTATAGTAGCTCTGCCCGCGGCTTCGTCCGCGTTTAATTCTATACATTTCTATAATAAAAGTAACCTAAATTACTCCTTATTATATCAGGGGGCAGACACCATGAAAGTCCCGTCAAAATCAATCTAGCCGTTCCAGAGAACAGAGAGAAAAAAATGTAATAGGTCAATATTATATGGATATATACGTACTGTGTGTACATACATATCTATTTAGTTAAAGTTCAATTTTATTTATTTGTATATTTGTATTGATGATGTATATCGGTTATAAAGGCTCAGGTTTGATATCCGACGGTGGCAGGCATCTAAAAGTTTAGCTAGCGTACAGCGCAATTGCCACAATTATTTTTAGTAATTTAGACTAAAAACTTTAAGAATCCTTTCCTAATAATTAAATAGAAAGTAATTAAATATTTTACTAATTAATGTTTCATTTAACAAAATCTATTTTTGTTGCAGGTACGAGTTTGCTGACGCAAGATTTATGGCTTGGGAATTATTTCGATATCGCTTATTTATATTTCCTCTCTCCGTGACCTAGCGATACGAGTTTCGGACTTCCTTTTCAGAAGTCCAGGTTCAATCCCCGCCATTTCCCAATGAGTTTTTAACTTATGTACATCTTTTGAGTGCTCTTACGGTGAAGGAAAACATCGTGAGGAAACCCGCATTCATTGAATTTAGAAACCAGACCTAATCTAGATTTAGGCCTAGTTTCCCTTCTGGGTTTCAGAGATCACATAGCAGATGCTTTGCGTCAAAACGAATGTCCTAGTCAACGCCAGGTCCCTTGCCGGTGGGCGGAGATTATCAACTGCCAAATGTCACGATCCCTGCATACTTGCCCAGCTTCATTACCCCACATTTATTCCTCTCTTCATACAAACACGCCGGTTTCGGAGTTTCTTGACAATACCCTCAGATAATACGTGAGCTATTTGGTCGTGGAATG
>DVZL01002471.1:0-15421 GCA_018236625.1 Lasaia peninsularis
TACTTGTTTTATATATCTCGAGATATATAAAACAAGTAAGTTATGTACGCGTTTTGACCCGTTTAATTTAAATATTAACTTGCCTTTAGCCTAGTAGTTTCTCTGTGACGTTAACACTAATGAAACATTTTATATTGTTTTGATTTTATGAACAAAGTCAACACTTCAATTACTTGTGTCCGAATATCTCCAACGTACTAACTGAGCTCTTTTACGACCTATAGGTTTGTTTAAAATAAATGTAGGATGTAAACTAGTGCGTGCGTGTGTACGTGTATGCGTGTGTGTGCGCGTGTGTACGTGCGTGCGTGTACCTTGATGTCGGCGATGAGGCGCGCGGTGGCGTGTCCCAAGAGGCGCGCGCGTCGCACCATCTCGGGCGCGTCGGGCGCGGCCGTCACTCGCTCACTCGCCACCGCCACAGTCTCTAGCGCTTGTTCTACGCCGCCACGCTCTGTAACAAATGCACACGTACACTAAGGATGAATATATGGCTGAAGTACACCGGACCGTAACAAACACTCTAATGTTTCTGTGCTTCCTTGTGTCACCGATACCAACATTGTAATAGTATTAGTTTAAATGAATCCGAAGTTTGAAATTTTAACATATATTCAAAGATTAGTAATTAGAATAGATCCACCCTTTTAGCGTATGGATCGAATGAATACTAATTTAAAGTATAAGTTATAAAGTTTTCATTACCTCCTAGTTGACAATGAGCCAGCAGCCTCTCCAGTTCCTCGGAGACTCTCTGGGCGGCGGCGGTGAGCTGCTCGACCCCGGGCCCGGCGGACTCGGGGGCCAACTGGCAGGCATCCACGAGTCTCTCTACCGCCTGAGCCACTTGTCTGGCTGCACTGGTCAGCTGCTCCCTACACGCTGGGTTGTGTAGTGTAGGCGCTACAACCTATGAAGATGCGTATTATTTAGTTATACTGACGTCACGTTGAAGCTGGGGTACCTACGTATTTATACGTCGAAACTTTAGTTTTGAAATTACAAATACCAAACTACAAAATATATATTTTATTATAGTTTGTGGCAACCTCGAAGGAATCAAAAAAAATTAAAGCATAATAATCAATTAATACAGGAGGTGCGGATGGGTGTTATCGTATTAAAATTACAGCCTCGATTGCCTTATGGTAAAATAAAGTGTTAATTACCTTGGCGCATGCCACAAGTTGGCTGGTGGCGAGCGCGCAGTGTGTGGCCGCGGCGATGATGCTGTTCTGCAGCTGCTGCTCATCCTTGCACTGAGCTGCCACGTTTTTGGCCTTCAACACCAAAGCTGCCGTCGTATTGGCCACTGCCTTGGCCAGTGACAGGAGGATATCCTGGAGAAATATATTTGTCATTTTGAAAAAAGTTTTTGTATAGTAACTGTTAATTATTGTTGTAATAATATTTAAAATACATGACTAGTGATAATCTGTGACATGTGTGTGTGACTTCCGCTTAGAAAAATAAACATCATTCTTTATGCTATCATCGAGAGAAACATTGCTTTATTTTAATTATGATTTAGTGTTTGTTATCTATATTTTGTAAAGCTCTTTTAGAAGCGGACACTCTATGGTAGCTCAAAAAGGCTTACAAGCTAAATTCCAGTAGACAGCTCATACATCAACAACTTAAACTAAGTTTTTGTAGATATAAAAGCAAAATATGACAAGAAAAAAGAGCTTATTAGTAATGTCACCTATGCTCTTTTATAAGTTTACTTGCTGTCCCGGCGTACTTCGTACCACCCGCACTTGAAAAATAGACGTTGGCCGATTCTCAGACCTACTGAATGCGCATATAAAATTTGGTAAAAATAGGTCAAGCCGTTTCGGAGGGGTACGGTATTTAACATTGTGACATGGAAATTTTATATATTAGATGTTTAAATTTTACAGCATGTCCAAATTTTATTACTCCACTGTTAAAACTCTACTTCTCTACGGCGCGGGAGGAGAACAGTCATCGATTGCTTTGCTTTAGATATTCTAAATTTTACATCGTCGGCGATTGATGAAAATTCCACATATTTTTATATATGTTAAATGAAAAACAAATCTACTTTTTTACAGAGCACAAATTATTTTAGTAATAGCCGACAGCTTTCGCTTTTTGCAGCATCATCAGCGCTAAAACTTAAGTTCTGCTTCTTTTTTTATTATTAGAACGGGCAAGGATTAAAACTCTGCCTTAAAAGGTATTTCGAGACCGACATCATTTGAAGTGAGAGTATGCATCTTTTAACTGTGTGCTTTCACCTGCGACCCCTTCTTCACTTTCAATTAGGTGAGTTGAGGGTCATTGTACTAACCTATCATTGTAAAAAAAGTGGATTGTCCACATATGAGTCTTAACATTCCAGCCCAAATGTAGGGTACATTGATAAGCGACGTATAAATTTTTAACACCAGGAAATCGGTCCGCTTTTCGCCTTCCAATATCAAAACGCGGATTTATTATGAGAATTTTACAAAACGGCCGACATGTCGCAAGTACCAGCGACTCGCATCATGTTATGACTGGCATCGAAAAATAAATGTCAATATTTTACTGCAACAATTAATTTTTAAGCAACTTTTGGTACCAGATGAAACGTAATATACGATAAGCTTAAAACAAAGTTTATGTACAATTCATACAGGTAAGTATTTATTAACATGTTTGTTATTAATCGGCGTTCTGTATTTTGTATCATCAAGAACAAAATCGAAAAATATCAATAATTTGAGCCTTTTTATGTAAAATCAATATAAAGAAAATAATATTCATAACTGATTTCTATGTTGTAGTGACGTACTTACACAAGACTGTGGTGAAAAAACATATGGCAAACAATGTGAGAGGTTAATACTAGTAAAAATTCTATTTCTGTTTTAAATACTCTTAGGGCCTGTTTGAAAAGCTTTGAGTAAATTGATATAATTAACTCCTTTTTGATTAGTACTACTTCATGGATAAAACTATCAAGTAAATTAGTTCCATTTTACGTTACTCGCACCTTGTGAAATTGCTTTCTGCATTTACTCATGAGTTTACTGAGCGATTTGCTTACTTGTAACTTTACTCAGACATGAAGAAAGAGGCCCTTAGTCTAAAGGGTTATATTAGTAAATTTTGTCACTACATTTACTTTTCAGACAGTTAGTCGGAAATAAAAAAAATCAATATTTGTAAAAAAGCAAATGTATTAACAAAATATATACTTAATACAGATTGTGATGGCCAAACTTGTACTTTCATGAGTATCAATAATACCTTCAAGCCAAATAAAGTACTGGACTGGCCGTACACGCGGAATAAACTCAAATCAAAGTAATTAACCAACAAAACCTTGTAGTACATTTTAAAAACTACAGAGGTCGTCGTCATAAATATTTAATGATAAACTAAAAAAGTCTAAGGGCAAATAGGTGTAACGCACCCAAATTGTTAATACATAAAAATTCCTAAGGCCATTCTAATACTTTTTTTTGGTAGAAGAAAAAATACAAACATCGCAAAAATATATATAGTTGTTATCGATGGTCTGCTTGTCAATTATAACCACAATAAGAAAAACAAACAATGATAAATGTCACAAAATATGTATGTTAGTTGATTTATTGACCCTTGAAATTGAATATTTGAGACATATCACAAATGTTCTTTAGTTTATATTCGACCTTTAAAATTGAATATTTGCGATATGTCACAAATGTTCTATACAGTTTATTTATTGAGCTTTGAAATTTAACAATCGCGATATGTCACAAAAGTTTTTTAGTTGATTAATTGACATTTTGTAAATTGAATATTTGCAGTATGTACAAATGTTCTTTAGTTAGTTTATTGACCCTTGAAATTGAATATTTGAGACATGTCACAAATGTTCTAAAGTTTATATTCGACCTTTAAAATTGAATATTTGCGATATGTCATAAATATTCTATACAGTCGATTTATTGACCTTTGAAATTTAACAATTGCGTTATGCCACAAAAGTTCTATAATTAATTAATTTACTTTTGAAGTTAAGTATTTGCAAAATGTCACAAATGTTCTATACAGTTGATTTATTGACCTTTCATATTGAACATTTGCGATATGTCACAAAAAAGTTGATTAATTGACTTTTGAAATTGAATATTTGCAGTATGTACAAATGTTCTTTATTAGTAGATTTATTGAACTGTGAAATTCAATATTTGCGATATGGTATAAGTACAGGCATTAAAAAGATTTGTTGTTTACATCTATTAAATAAGTCGTACACTAAAATACTTGTAACAGCTGTTGGAAAAATAAAATATTAAAAAAATCAACAACGAGGCATCTTATAAGCTAATTTTAAAATTGTCCAATCAAAGTTAAGAGAATTATTATCTTTCTGCCTGGACTTGTCCATATGAGACGGAAACTAAACATAAGCATTTAATTTTAGCCAAAATAGTTAATAATTGTTACATTATTTATCGAATTTTGTTTTAATCTATATTTGTATATTATATTTTAAATTTGGAATTTTCAAAATTGTAAACAATTAAAAAAATGAATTGTAAATGCTTAGGTTCACCTATGAAGATATTGTAACTCCCATAAAAATCTCAAAAATAAATATCTTCTATTATATTATTTATATATTCATTTCACGTGAGATACTTATGGCTAATAATTATAAAACAAAATAACCATAACCAATAACTCGGAAATAAAATACTGTTTCACGGCCTTATTTAAAATGAACGCTTTGCACTGTCATGATTTTTAAGTATGTTAATAAAATGGTTGATATAAAAAAAACATAAAAAAAACCCTGAAACAGTATTTTGATGCAATATTTACAATATTAAGTTGGCACAAATGTTATGTATTTCACCCTGATTAATTATTATACCAAAACAAAAAATATTAATATTATGACAAATTCGGCATGTATTGCTTTAATAATATAAAATAACGAAGAATTAAAATTATTAAATATTTTTTTATAAGAGATAGAACATGTAAAAGTCGTATTTTTTTAAGTTATGTAAACATTATGACGTGTTTATTTAGTAATCATTCATGTCGAATATTATGCATATAATTTTATAAATCTTAGTATCAATTTCTATTAGTTTTGCTGTGTCACAAAAATTAAAAACATTAACTGCTAATTTTGTAATTTCATTCTAAAGATAAAGGCTCAAAGGGCTATAAGAATTGAAATATGTTCAATATTTCTTCTACTATACGATCCATTCTAAATCCATCTCGATAGTGACAATATGTTAAGACTTGTAAAAATATAAAATAGTGTTGTTTTAGCACAAGCAAACAACCAAACGGCATTCCTACTTCAATATATCTGGCTCATAAGACATCTAACATAATAAAATTTTCACCGAAATTTGATATCCTAGGTTATGAAATTAGGCCTCAGTACACAAGTAGTAAGAATGGTACTGAACCATTCTAAACTGTCATAAAAAAGAGATTTTTTTCTATATATGACATCAAAAATAAATGAGGCAACAAAACACCTCAAAACCAAATTGCCGATACGGATCATTTTAATAATTCTAAAATATGACAAAAAATTATACACGATTTTGTATTGCTGTCATACTTTATGTCATTATGTCAATCAACTACAAATATATTAAGACATTGAAAACTATTAATAATTGTTAAGTACTAGGAAACCACAACCATTAAGAGCTACTACCAAAATACTGAATGTACACTTGTAAAAAGTTAAGTATATTAGTCAGTGGCACACTACTCTATGAATTAATAATAATATTGCTGGCAAGTTTTTGACAGTAAAATTACTGTGAACAATACTCTAGTTGACCTTTAACAAAGGCGCATTTTTTTTTAATTTACTTATTGATCTTAGTGTATATTTTCAGTAAATTATAATTCTTTTCATGACTAAAATAATTAGTCCATTTGGTAATATTTTGTATAATTTTGTTCAGTGTGTAGTGCAAAAAAATAAATAATTTTTAAAGTTATTTGAACAATTACGACTCAAATGACATTTTTTTTAATTTTTACATTCAAAGAAAGTCAACTAACTATTAACTACAAACTACAAAAACCAATTTGTGCACAGACCTAAAGAACTTAATATGTTTGATCTAGACCAAAATATAAAATAGTTTATACTATTAATTACTTTAAATATTATATTAACAAAAGAAACTAAAACAAATTTGGTAAAAAATATTTATCATAACTCTTTACTTTTGAATTTATTAATTATATATTCACAAAAATCAACAGGAAACATAAATAATACTTTGAAATTTGTTAATATAATATTACTATAAATTTGTTTCAACTCATAATTCTATATAGGCGTTTAGGTTAAAATAAAATTGAATATATAATTTTCTATTACCTATTTTAGGTATTTTATATTAAAAAAAAAGTAAAAATAATTATATTAGGTATTTAAAAAAAAAGTATTTACCCCACATTCATCTCATACTGCTCGGTTATGATTCTGACTAACAACTGTCATTAAAACATTTTCAAACAAAATTCGAACCATGGTAGTGCTTTTGTGAAGTTTAAGCACATATCCTCAAACAATCAAATCTTAAATCTAACAATAAGCAGTCTTCTTCCTTACATTTGTCTTTCAAAACAAAAGTAAATTTTCACAAGATTGGTCCTAATCAAATTTCCGAAAGGTGAAGGAAAAAAACAAGTCTGATATTTTTTTCAGATGATATCAGGACAAGAAATTATATAAGTCCCATAGAAATATGTAAAAAACAGCTAAAGTTAAAACAGCAGAACCAATTTAATTGCCATATTATAAAAAATAAATAAATAAATATTACTGGACAAATTACGCAAATTGATGTAACCCCAAAGTAAGCAAATTATATGCTTGTAGTTGTTGTTGTATTGCTGTAAGTAAACAACGATACTAATACATAGAAATACTTCAATAGATACAAGAATAAATTTAAGAAACACCCATACCAGGAAGTACAATCAACTAAGTTCATCACACAAATGTCTGTCCCCGTCGGGAGTCAAACCCGCGTCTCGCGGTTAGTCGATGCGGTTAGGCGTGTATGTCACTTGACCAACCAAAAAACCTCTAACTCTATACTTAATTTTATTATATAGCCTCTATGTTAACTCTAATAGATGAAACACACTTGCACCCAAGTAAATTAAAATGTAAAACCACATCCAAAAAAATATTTTAATACTAATTTTTGTAGAATGTTCTGAATGAAACAAGAATTCAGATAAGCAATATCCTGAAGATTTATGGCATTATAACACTACAATTATTGGTTTCCGTTAAATCTGGCACAGTTTTAATCTATACAAATTAATACAATTGAGGGGTAAAGTGTAAAATTTTACGGGGCACTCGGTGATCAATTTAAAACTTTAAAATATAACCAAGATATAATCTAATGACATTTATAAATTCTTTAGAACATTTCAAAACATTTATCTGTTATATCTTCATTGCCCTCATAGCACCCAAACTTTTCCAATAACCATTGAACAAAACACGCGATCAAAACAAAAATCAGCGCCAATATTAGCAAGATATTTAACCAATTCTCCTTCCATACATCTTTCAACTGCAATTCCAAACAAATACAGTGCGAACAACACTTCATCTCAGTCCTAGGACAACGTTTTCTACAATACTGACAAAACCCTTTGACATTTTCCCCAGTTGCCAAGAAAGTAGGATTATAAATAATACGTATTTCGGTTTTCCCTTTAGGAACAATTTCATTATTTAAATGTACTTCAGTCTTTCTATCCCTAAGTTCTGTTGTGTAATATTTTTCACTACGTTTTATGAAGTTCTCAAAATCATCCCTATTTTTGTTGATCTCGTTTTTCGTGAAACTAGCTTCAGCTTTCTCCATAAAAGTTTCTGTTGTAGTCAAAACACGATTATATTTATCTAGATTTAGTAATTTCATATTTATAGCACCAGATACTTTGATATCACTATTAGTTTTGGTTATATCGTTACGTATGCTGTGACATTCGATTTTTTTATCATTAAGTTTGTTATATGTATCATTGATATCATTTTTGTCATTTCTATCATTAGAAAGAAAGAATTGCTCGCGTAGAATATCATTTTTCTTACGTCCATCAGTAACAGTTTTATTAAAATCGACGTTAACATAGTTGTGGTTTGAGAAATCTTTTTTAAAGTTAAATATTTTATCGGAAATGTTTTTTGGATATAACTTAGGATTAGCTTCTTCTAAATACCCTTCGCAATTTCTAAGAATAGATTCATAATCATTATTCTTGCTATCAATAGGTTTGGATTTAAGTAATGAGTTGCAGTATTCAACCCCCCTGTAGTAATCGCTATCTGACTCCTCCTGTATAACATCTAACATCTTACCCCACGTATTAGAAGTATCTATATCTTCATAGAGACCATCATCATCATATTTTTTAATATCATCAGTAAGATCTACTTCGAAATCAGCACCATACTCTTGTTTATCCTTACCAAAGAACACTTTGTAGAAATTATCATAGCAATAGTTAAGTTTTCGGTATAGAAAAGACTTTTTGCCTTTGTGTCGGTCTTCACTAGTGTTTGTTACCTGTGTTTCCTTGTCCTCCTCTGTCTCTTCCCCGATTGTGTGGAGTACGCTAGTGGATGCTTCTCCCACACGAGACGCCGCATTAAGAAGGTTCTGACGAGGCTGAAATAAAAATAAATGATTTTACGGATCGGGTATAGATAGTTCCTTAACGAAGATAATTTTTCACGAAATTTTAAGAAAGTAACCGCTGAATAATATGTCACTTGACGTATATTTTCTACGATTTCTACGGTGCATAATTCTAAGGTTTGACACCGTCGCCAATTTAACTAGCTGATTGAAATAGTAAAATACAAATTTCTATGTTTAATTTTTTTTGTATCTATTATATTTAAAGTTACTCTCCATTGCAATATTCACTCACCTCCTTAGTCTCAGGCTCAGCTGCCTTAAGCAGGTCTGTGAAAGCACTGCACAGCTTCCTAGTGGCGTCCAATAAACGGTCGCCATTATCAGTGTCGTCCATCAGAGCGGCGATCATTTGTACACCTGTCAAAATACATTTTCTGATCATACGTAGAAATACACTTTGTAGTTATTCTAGTTCTATAAATTTGACTGTTTGGCCCTGTTTTTTCTTTTTCTCATAAGGTGATATATTAAGGTCCTTTCAATCGCCCCGTTGCTTTGTCTTTTTTTTTTAATTTACATCCAAATACGAGATAACTAAACGTAAGATAAAATTTCTGTACCTGTCTATCATCGTACATATTTTTCATTAAGATCTTAATACGGAACATTTAGAAATAAGTGGCAGTAACTTACCTTTGGTCATTTCCGGTAGATTGGTGGTGATGGTGGTAATGGCGGCGCCTACTGCCGTGTGGTCCACCTCCTCCACGGGACCTGGAAACATTATACATATTTTCAATGTTATATTCCTATGTATTGGATAAGAAAGAAGCAGAATATTTAATTAATGATTGATATGTATATTAGAATAATTATATTGAAACCAAACGCTATAATTCTCGCAACGTAGAAAATTACATCTCACGTATATTATATTTTATTGTGCACCAATAACTATAACGTGAATCAATATTTATAATAACAAGCTTAAGGTGCATAAAGACGGTCTTGTCGCTTTGGGGGATTTCTGCACCAAATCTTAGGGTTAAAGGATAATACTCGTATATTCAAGGTATAGAATATTCTAGTCGTCACGCTAAGATATTGATAGTGCATTATCAAGCTGCACTTAGTATATTAAACCGTTTGAGTAAATTCGCCGTCTATGTTAAATACAACTATAATCCGGTGGGATGTGCCTCACAGGATGGCTTACCGGCTGTGAGCGTGACGACCTGTGCGGTGGCGGCGTTCATGGCCGCGATCTGTGACGTCACCACCTGCTTGCTCGTGTCCATCGTGCGCTCCTTCCACCGCAGCGAGCCCGCGTCCTGGCCCAGCTCCGGCAACGCAGTCTAAAAATAACATTTATATTAATACCAAGACGAATTACACAGGTTGAGTGCTAGTTAAAGACTGCCATCTGACCTCTGCAACCCAGAAGAGAAACTAGGTCCAATCCTAGATTAGGTTGATTTTCCTTCACCGTAAGAGTACTCAGAAAATGTACATACATTAGAAAAACTCACTGGTATATGGTGGAGTTAGAACCTGGACTACCGAAATGGAAGTCTAAAGCACGTACCGCAAGGCCACCGAGGCATCAGAATAAAATTAATTATCTCCTAGAACCGGAAATCTATGTTAATCATACAAATGCCTATCCCGACCCGAGCCTCGCGGATGGTTGATGGTAATAGCCGTGTATGTTGAACTATACATTGCGGCATTCCACTGTAATAGTCGAATGCTGGTGATCTAGACGCTACTCACAATCTAGTTTAGTTCATTTTGTTCACGATTTCTTGAAGTGCTGCTTTTTATCACACTTTAATTTTAATTGAAACGTGATCCTATTTTGTGGGAATATGTAATACTTAAGTGACATTTTGTATTTAATTTTTACTCTAATTATAGCTCGGTGTCATAGTTTGTCGTCTCAAATTAAATAAAAAAAAAACTCACTCTGACGAGTTCCTCTTCAGTGTGTTTGATGATCTCCCGGCCGGCGGTGATTGTGGTGAGCAGCGCGCGCTGCGGCTCCGACAGCACTGACGTCACGCGCGTCTGCTGCACCTGCGACGCCTGCACACACACACACACACACACACACATCAGTGTCATCGAGCTGCTGCACGCACACAGAAACGATCGTCTAACGTTGTCAAATAAAATGCTTTCATTCTGCTTCATATTGAAACATTTATTTTAAGTAAGGAGGACATAATATTAAATACTGTCTAATCAACAAAATAAAAATCTAATGATATTAAATTTCAAAATTCTGCAATTAAGTAAAACTAATCAACTGAAATGCTCATTATCAGTTTGAGGTTACGGCATAAGGGAAAACAATTTGTTTAATAAGCATAATAACTGTATTTATTATATTTGTTTCGGTAACCATTTAATTATTTCTTTTTGTATAGGTTAAGTATGAATTTCGATAGACGATCGTGAAGCTGGCCATCTACACACGAGTAAGACTATCGGATCGGATCTACTCGGGTATTGATTGTCAGCTTGAAATAGATATTAGTAAAATACATACACATCCAACTTCGTAGACTACACACGTTAGGAAGCGTGTAACAAGAATATATTTGATGTTAGTAATTTGAAACTATTACAATTAGATTAGTTAGAAAAAAACATATATTTAAGCTTTTTTCCTTATGTAGCAAGTAGAGTACTAAGTTATGAGTACAAAGCGTCTATTGTATAATAATTGTATTTTATTGACTATATATATTTTACTTATTTTTATTGATAATTATCTTAAAAGGTTAGAAATACCCGTCGCCTCGTGGTCGTAAGCACCAATCGTTGATGACATATGGATAATCTGAGAGGTGTTAAGCTTCTCTCGTAAGTGCAGATTATGTTATAACAACATGTACGGGTAGTGTAATACAATATGTAAAAATTATTGTGGAAATTTATCTCCTGGATTTTCTATAATTTATGTTACTACATGAGATGCTTATTAGGTCGGCACAAACAAAATTCCTTCAATAGTGTTAAATAAATAAAAAAATAGATATCGTCACGCCCATATTACTGAAGGGATAGACAGAGGTATATAATAGTAGGCCCATGATGTAACAGGTGGCAAGTCCAATATTGTTTTTAGGATATATTGACAAAACTTATAGAACACGGGAATCGAACCCAGGATCACTCAACCACAGAGGCAATACATATTATGGTATATTTCTTGTAAAAAACATAGACATATTATATCACAGTTGTATACTATAAAAAATCTAACATAAATGTTCCTTTTAAAATACAATATAATACATATAAAATAAATAAGAGTTTAAATTTCACTAACCTAAGTAATATATTACTCAGCTTAGCACATAATATGAATATGTAATACTAAAAGCAAGTGTAAAAGCAAAAACCATGCAAAAAGTGCAAAATAATACTAACAGCAGGCGGTGTGTGTCCGGTGATCACTTGTCCGGATATAGTGGTCTGTTGGGCCCCGGTCATGTGGCCCACGGCGAACGGTTTCGCACCTACCAACCATAACAACACAGTCCATAATTGAAAAGCAAACAGCGAGCCATTGAACAAAAAAAGATTAAAATTCATGCAATATGTCATCATAGTGTCATATTTATAATAATTTGAGATATTGCTTCGAGATTTAACTAAAACAATTTATTTGATAGAATTTTCTCCAAGTCGATAACACGAAAACAATATTCGATTACTAATAACTATATAAATTTGTCACGGTTAAATGTTACTTTTAGGAATGTTTACAGGCTTTTTTTGTTCATTACAGCCGGCGTTATATATTTTGCCTACTTTCGTTACGCAGTCGGCAATTTTCTAAATTATAATAAAACTAAAAATAATCACACCCATAGGCACAATAACGCAAATAAGTAAAAAAAAATATGTACATTTTAAAGAAACACAACCAAATATAAATATAGACGTGGGCGAAGTCACTTTTGTGAAAATCCCTTTCTTTTGTTCCCAAGATCTGCCCAATAAACCTAACTTATTAATCTAGTTAGAACAACTAATAAATGATAATATAAAGACTTCAACATACTTATACAACTAATGCAACTTTTGAAGTAATCAAAAAAGGGGCCTGAGGGCTTTATGTACCGCTGGTGAAAAAGAAGTTCCTTTCGCTTTGGGTAAATGTTTGCTGTATAGTCAAACATTTACCCAAACTGTAAAAGTTTGTTTTTTGTAAATTATCAGATTTACAGCCTTATTAACAAAATATATATTATATAATATATACTATAATGATTTATTTAAAAGTGACAGGAAGCACATTTACAAGGAATTAATATATAAATTAAAAAAATGTACTATAACTCTTAGAAAATTCTTGTGCAACATGGGAGCGATTAAAAAAAAAGCTTGATCCCTCTCATGTTGCTCGGTGCTTGTTCCCTGTATAGTCCAATGATGTAAGGAACAGGTACGTTTGTTTTTAGCTGTTGAATACATAATTGAAACTGTTAACATCGTACATAATATGTGCACAGACAACCCTAAGGTATATAAACAACCGGCTCACCTTCAGCCCCGGGACGGAGCACGGCGGGCTTGGCCACGGACTCGGTGCTCACTTTACCCGACCGGAACGTGTCGTGCTGGATGATGTTGGCCCTGGATGAAAAACGGTACGTCATTTACCGGTTCATTATTTGATGGTTGGATTATTCGACAGGGACAATCGCACAGACTAGGCATTGGAATCGGTAAACTCATAACTCATCCGAATCGGTAATTCTTGCCGCCACTGCATCGGCGCTCGCTTTTGTCTTTTTCTTATAGCTTTGAGTGTAGGGAGACCGATAAGCTCACGCAAAATACTCGCTTCGAGCTTGAGCTGGCGATGCATGACCGACAGCGGGTGCGTACGTGCGAGTGCGGGCGCGGGTGCGGGCGCGGGAGCGGTTGCGTGTGCGGGTGCAGCGAGGCGTATTACTTGGAAGGCGAGACGGAGTCCTCGAGCATGGCGGAGGCCTCGTCGCCGTCGAGCCCGAGGTGGTCGCGGGCGCGCCGCCGCCGCACGATGATGTCGATGTACCCGGCGATCACCTGCAGGATCTGCTCCGCTTCCGTCGTCTGCACCGAGTAGTACTGGTCGCTGTGGACATTCAGCGAAACACATGTTTATTCGTTAGTAATTGACACTTGATTTTTTTATTTAAATTTACTTGCTATCAGAAATAAACTGATCTTATGATATTTATAATTATATAATATATATAAGAATTGTTCAAACCTAACATAAATTTATTTTCAGTTATTTTTTGAGTTTAAAGATATTATGTATTACCACAAATGTCACAAACGTGATATCTTCAAATATATAATTCGAGGTCACCCGACCTGTAGTCTCCGAAGTCGAGCGTGAATGTGTTGGGGCTGGCGCACCAGCGCCGCACGGTGGTGAGCGGCCAGGTCTGGAGGATCTCCTTTGTTTTCTCGTCCAACCGCAGCACCGAATCCTTGGTGACACCCAGGAGACGGGGCACTAACTTGTTCTTGCCTTTCATTTTTTCCTATAGACAAAGAATTCAAATCATATCTTTGTTCAGAACTGGGCTACTTGTAATGCTTAACAAAAGATAGTAGAAGTAAGTACTGTAGTAGTTAATGATAAATAAACGCTCATAAGAATTTACTTGGAAAAAAATATTAAATTTAATATTTGTGAATCATGTGTTGTTGTCGAATGAACCAAGAAATTAAATTTGTTAAATTTGTTGGGGGAAACTTTTATATGATTTTTTTGTAATTAGGACACCAAATCGAATAGGAATTAATTAATCAAGAAAAAATATTGGTTGATGGCCTGTGTAATTGTTTAAACCTTTGGCCGTACCTTTACACAACATTTTAAGTAATATTTACTCGTGTTCCAAAGATACCAATCATATCCACCGAGAGTCTTCTGCACCTTGAAAGAGTTAAAAATAAACCTGCTACAACTGACCTTAACCAAGAAGAAGGCTACTCCATAAGTCTTGAGGTCCCGAGCGCTCTTGGTGTAGAGCACCTTGGCGTCCAGTTCGCTGAGGCCGATGTGCTTACGATGTTCCTTGAACACTTTCTTCTCTATGCCTTTCACTTTCACGTAGGATGCTGGCAAGAATTCTTTTAAGCTGAAATTTCAAATAATAATTTACTAACGATTATCCTTGCAATAATAATTTACTAACGATTATTCTTGCAACAATAATGTTGCTATGTTGATTAGCACACATGAAGAAGTAATGAGATTATTAAAAACATATAGTTTACCTGCTAGCTATGCCCACGACTTGGTCCGTATTTGTATTAAGTATTTTATGTTCCTCTAAAAGTGGCCTAAGTTATTTTTATTGCATTATCTGCCATTGAAAGTGCAAATAACGTGCGTTTACTACGTCATAAATATGCACAAGTCCAAAGTTGAATTCTAAGTGTCCCCGCGCTTTTGGCCGCTGGACGCACGGCCAGCGACCAGCAGCCAGAGCGCGCAGCTCATAGTAATTTAGCGACCACATCAAGCGACCACATACGTCAGTTGAATGCACAACGTGCTCTAAAATGGACGTCGAAAAAGTAATTGTTGCGCTTAGCGAGAAGTGCGCGCATACTACGTATTTTATACAAATTGGCGTATCTCGTTGGTCGCGGTGTTTTTGTTGGTCGCGCGGCCAACACCTGGCCGCTATCGGCTGGCCGCATAATGCGCGCACTTCCATATATCTTGGAGGAAT
>DVZL01002472.1:0-15415 GCA_018236625.1 Lasaia peninsularis
TCGCACATAGGGACAAAAAATATTTATAATATATATTGTGAAATTAATAAAGTGAAGTGTAATAACACTTCACTTAAATTCACTTCGTTAACAAATTATTGTTCTCACTTTCCGGTGGACGGTGACGTCACGATAGTGACGGTGTTTAAAACATTCGAAAATGATGATACTTTGTATATTTTTTTTAGCTTATTTATCTGTATTTTGAAGGTGTTATATATTTTTTCAGTTATAAAATTACTTGAAGTATTGTTTAAAAAAATAAAAAAAACACATGCATATTCCTTATTGTCAAAGACCAGATATTTCCGACTTATGATACTTATTGCGTAAAACGTAAATACATACACTCTTTTCATGTCCGTTAAAAAGTAGCATATGTGTTATTCTTATGTATATGTTATATTATTGTGAATTTTAAACAATCATCCATAGGTACATCTATATTCACAAACTTCCACATTGACAATACTTAGGAATAAATTAAAAGATTTGCCTATGAATTGGTGGACCAAACTATGAATAAAAATATACTTTGTATATATCCCTGGAATACGAAGTGGTAATTAAATAGTATCTGGAATTATAAGATAAAAAAACAATATTAATGGAAATAATGTTGCAAAAGTAATCATACACAATATTGCCTTTCGACATTCCTGATAAAATATTGCAATTCTCGGCTTTTGGCTACAACTTCATGTTGCTTAAGTTTAAAATTCCTTTGTAACATAGTCTTTATAGGATAACTATTATATTAGTAAAAACTATATTAAATTTAGTCTTAGAATTGGTTAGTCTCTTAGCTGTTAAGTTAATAAACATTATTCACATATGGACATCATTTATATTATAACCTCTTATACAACAGTGATTCAAAAATACATCTTTATAAAAATTTCTTGTTCATTATCAATTCCAAAACTACTGAACCCATTTTAATGGATCCTAGCAAAAAGATAAATTAAAAAATTTGGGAAGAGGGGTGTCTTTCTTTTCATACACAGGAAAGTTGCGAGGAAAATTTAGTATACATATAAATAAAATTAAAGCAAAAACGTAATAATGTAATAATATTATAATAATGAGGCATGGGGCTGGGATGGTAAGCCACTTGCATGAGTAAATTTACCGGCTACTCTACCCTCCAAACTAGAACACGACAACGGTGAGCACTGACGCTATTGTGACAGGAATAGGTAAGGCGGTGGTACTGACTCTACCACCTAGTCAATGTCACGGTGTTGATGACAACAGACCCTGTGCTCGCCTCTTACGAGCTGCCTGCCTGCCTGCCTTCCACCCGAAGGCAGTTGGCCGAATCTACAAGGGAGCCCGGACCAAAACGGGGTATAATTGGACCCTAGGTCCACATTTTAACTTTGTCCGACAGCGGTTGGACTCATGTTATATCAAAGCTTTCGAGGTGGACTTCATTTTATTGTATGGAAGCTAAGTTTAAATCAAACGCGAATAATAATAATGGTCCTTTATAACTAGCTTTCCGACCGCAGCTTTGCCCGCTTGAATTATTTTAATAACACAGAAAACAGACACTTCTCCGACTTATTATACTTATTACGTTAAAACATACCATCTATTTAATGTAGTCGGTTAAAAAGTAGCTTATGTCCTTTCTCAAGGTCAAGTCTATATTGGTACTAAATTTCATCAAAATCGGTTCAATGGTTTATGCGTGAAAACGTAACAAACAGACAGACAGAATTACTTTCGCATTTATACTAGTGCGGATTACATTGACTGTCGAAAAGAGCAAACGTAGTACAGGAGATACGTAAATACAAGAGAATTCCACTGGGTTCCGATGAAAAACATTAATTCTGCATTCGAATGAGTTAAAACGTTTGACACACGAAGCGATACGATCGGGCTTAGGAGACATATGTGGTGCAATTTTTGAATCACTCGACGTACGCACTTATTTAGTATATTTAACTTACAGCTGACATAAACATAGAGGATCGCCGCACTGATATCGACAAAGTTCACACCGATCACATCGGCCACACCGACCACCTCATAACAAAACTTGTATATTTTGTCACCCAAGTAACGGTACCACTAGTCCCAGGGCACAAGCGCGATGTCGTGCTCGTGGTCGCGCTCGTGGTCGTGGTCATGGTCGCGCTCGTGGTCGTGGTCGCGGTCGGCGGGCGCGCGGCGGGGCTAGGTGTCGCTGCGGTCGGGTTCGAGCTTGTTGGGCGGTCGCAGCACCACGAGCTTGTCGTCGTCGGGGTGCATGGTCTCGATGGTCAGCATCATCTTCTCGTCGCAGCTGTCCGACCCGGAGTCCGAGTACATGGACTGCGTCGACGTGGCCACCTCCTGCGGAGTCATTGTAACGTTACAGTGGCGCCCGAGACGGCGGGCGGCGGCGCTGCGTCGTCGAGTACGCTCGAGGGGTGCGTCGCGTGTGGGAGATAAAAAGAATGAAACGTTAATAGGATACTAAAGAACGATCGCCGGTCTCAAATCCGAACCACCGAAGATCGAGCGGTCCATGGGGGTGAGGGTTAGGATTCGATTTCATAATGCCACAGATGTGAGACGAGTGAAGGGATTAAATAAACAAGCGTCAACCGTCTCATCCGACTGTCGAGTTGACGTTTGTCCGGTGAAAGCATTGTTTCGATCGATTTCGAGAAATAAGAGGAGCATCGTCGTCGACAGAGCTACCTTCCCTTCTAAACTGGAACACGACATCGAGAAGCACTGGCTAACGAACTAGCTTATGATAAAAAAAGGCTATTATTATTTTGTTTACGTATCAAGGTTCCAGTTTAGACCGACGCATTAGTATTTATTGATGTTACAAAATGTATTAACCGTGATCCTGTTCTTGGTGTGTATCCGCACGTGTTTGGCGAGGTGGTCGGAGCGCATAAACCGCTTGCTGCACTCGGGACACTCGAACCTCTTCTCGCCCGTGTGCGTCCGTCGGTGGCGCTGCAGCTCGTCCGACCGAGTAAACCTGACAATCACAAACGACTCATTAGACCCCCGTTTGACACACTGATCGTTTTTAATACAAGCAGATGGATTTCACGAGAGCCGAATAGTAGCATAGATACTGTAAACCGATAAGTATACATTGGTTACGTTAGTGTGTTTGTTTATACTTTAAGCTGCTACCTTAGGCCGATGAGATGGCCGAGACGAAAATGGTGAGTTAGTGTAATTACCTGGTCAAGAAAGCGATTAGACATTGGAACCAGTCTCAAAGCTTCGGTCTTTGTAACCGTAAACCTTGACGAGCGGGTGTATGTACAGACAGTATTGTCACATTTCTTATATTCTAAACACTACCTACAGATATATCTTTTAGCGTCAACATTTGGTATATTGAGTTACTTCTTCATGTAATTGAGGCAAAATATTATATCGTGTAACTGTTCAGTCGACGAAAGATAATATAAATGTGAAGTTTTTTATTATCATTCAGTTTTAAATAATAAAGATTTTAAGTAGTAGAATAAAGAATATTTGATACACATACCGTTTGCCACAGAAGAGCCAGTTACATAAGAAGGGTCGTTCACCGGAATGCCACCTGAGGTGCGCCCTGAGGTGCGAGGTCTTACCGTAGACCTTGTTGCAGCCTGGTATGTGACACACGTGCTGCTTCTTGCGGTCCACTAGTCTACTGTAAGGTAACACAATGGGAACTTATCACAAAATGTAAGAAACGAACTTTTGAATGATTAACATTGGAATACGTTTCATTTAAACTTATAGAATGTTTACGTTAAGAATGCATGTTTCATCAGGATATAGTTGCTATTTTTATTTAACTTACTTATTTTTCTTGGCACTTATGGGCTGTAAAAACCAAAATTAATTTCACAAGCAAATTATGAAAAATATAATCTTTTAATTTTATTTCAGAACGACTTTTAAATTCAATTGATTTATGAATTATGAATGACAGAATGTACATCAAAAGTTTGTCAGATATGAATACTACCTAAAGGAAAACAAAATGTTATTTTTTCTATCTTTCAGCATTTTTTTCATATTTACTCACATTTTTAAACGCAGCTTCCACAAATAATTCAAAACCAAAATTAGCCAAATTCTCAAGTTTTAGAGAGAATAACAGCAATTGATTTTGAAACAGATCGATTATTAAATTTATTATTAGGATACACACTGCTTTCTCTATAAATCTAGTATTGTCAGATTGGTTTTAAAACTTACTTTTAAAAATAAAATATAAAATTCTCCTTATATAAATTATTAGGAATCTGAAGACATTTCAATATGTCTAGATTTCAGATGTCATGTAATGTGAATCAAACAGTAGGGCTCGAAAACTTTGAACATTCCAACTCTTAAATGATATTTTAATTTCAACACATTTCTCATGCTTGAGATAAAGACTAATACCAAAATATGATATGCAATTGAACAAATACTATCAAAACTAAAACCTTTGTTGATATAGAAGAAGCCTTGTAAAGACAACCTTTCCAAAATATATCTGTAACTTCGTGGACATTAGAGTAAAGTTTATTAAACTGCTTCTTAAGAAATATCCCTATATAAAAAGTCTTACTTCTCTCCCTGATCACAATTGGGACAGGTACAGGCCACTCGCTTCATGAGTCTCTTGCCACTGGGGCTCGTAGGTCCTTGTTTGTTTTCACACTCTGAGTTCACCACCACTTGCCACTTGCCTGGCTCGTTTGGATCTTGCTGAATTTGCTGCCCTGGAAATGGTGTTTCTGGAATATTATGAAGATGTATGAACCTAATCCAAAAACACCTGTATCTATTGTCGGTCAAGAATAAAATATTAATAAAAATAATAGAAAATTAATAATGGCTTACCAAATATGATTGGTCCGGGTCCTCTGTGTAGGATAGACAATCTGTCTTTCTACCAGGCAGCTCGTAAGAGGCGAGCATAGGTTTTCAAGGTTGTTGCCAACAAGACCACTGGTGGTAGAGTGCTGTGCAGCAACTCGCCCGGATAGGGATCCACTACACTGCACCGCATCTACAAAACCTATGGTGTCTATAGGCCATGGTTGCTTCTTACTATCAGGAGAGCCATGTGCTTGTACGCTCCCTTATTCAATAAAAATAAGTGCTTATGAGGGAATTTTGACACTTAAATTAGAAAGATTCAATATAGCTTAGAAATAATGTACACCTCGAAAAAATATTTACAATATTTAAGAAACACTAACCTGTATTGAGCCTACATATATTCTATCATCTATCTATACATTCTCTCTCTCTATCATCTAGTTACTTTGTACAAGGTGCATAATATTAATCCTAAATTTAATTTTGTCTCTGATTTATTTTACATAATAATATCAGTACAATATGTAACTTACCAATAACTGGTTGAGGTTGTTGTTGTGGCTGAGCCTGTGGTATCTGTGTTAGTTGGACAGTACCAGGCAGTCCCACAGCGGGCACCAATTGAACAGCTCCTCCGAGACCCCCAACTCCCAATGTTGGAACCTGTAATTACATTACTCTTAATTATTTTTTAGTAACAGCAGCATGTTTATGGCATTCTATGGCAATGGATCTACAGTGACAGTTAACCAAACAAGAACAGAATGAGTAAAGGTATTAAATAAACTTACGATTCTTAGGTCTAGCTAATATAAATGTAAAGGTCACAGCTAATCCCAAACTATAACAATACTATAACAGAACTAACACATACACAGTAATAAAACACAGCCAGTTGCGAGTCGGACTCGAGCTCGAAGAGTTCCATATCATTCTATAAAAAAGTTAAAAAATTACCTTTTTTTGTATGGGAACAAATTTCATGTATAATATATTCTTCTGTTTTTAGTATTGTTATAGCGGCATCAGAAATAAGTCATCTGAGACCTAATCTTTGGGTACAGAACCCTAAATATTACCAAGTACCTTCAGCCAGATTTGTTTGTATTTGTATAATATGAAAAAAATATCATTAATCAAATTTAATATAATAATAGTAAAATGTTACTAATACTAATGTTAGTAGTTAATGTTACGCTTACATATAACAAATGCATAATATAATGTTATCAAGTAAGTATAAGATGTAAACGATAAATGAAAACAAGCTAACCTAAAAAACTACACTAGCATTGTGTTTTGATAGCGTCGATGCAAATAATAGTGTAAACTATAAATTTTAAAGTATAGATAAATATGTTACACGTTACAGAAATTACAACACAAACAGTAAAATATGCAAAAAGGATTACTTAGTTAACAAATAATAACTTCCACAATAGCTCCAAAAAGTTTATAAACAATTAAGAAATAGAAACTCGAACGGCAAACACCGCCAAAAGTCAAAACGTTTGTATTGTAGGGATGGCGAATGGCGATCTGAGATTGATTAATCGAAGAATCGATTTTTCGAGCCCAAAAAGATCGATTTATATATCGATGCATAGCACTGGATCGATTCAGTGAATCGATATATTACCCTTGAAAATCGACATTCGATTTTTTTCTGTTAAGATATTTCTAAGTATTAGGAACTACATGCTACATTTTCTTAACTTTTTAAGAATTTTATATCCGATCTGATACTTTTGTATGGAATAAAATAATTGATATCATAATATTCCCTGATGATATCTACCGATAAGAAATCGTTAATTATAATATTTATTTTGTTTTAATAAAAATTTGATTTATAATTACATTGTCATCACAAACTTAAAAAAGATTTTTCAAAGTAAAAAGATCGACTTTTTAAATAGATACGTAGTATTGAATCGATAATATATCTGCCGTAAAAATCGTCATTTGATTTTTTTCTACTTAGATATTAAGTATTGGAAACTATAAGCTAAATTCTCAATTTTGCAACTGTTCTATTTCAAAAATAAATAACTTGTTTTGAATCTGATCTGATACTTTATTAAGATAATAAATAATTGCCATTATAGAATTCCCTGCTGTGTGAAGTGATTGTGATTTATAATATTTATCTTGATTTTATTATTTGATTAATAATTAAATTGTTAATGCAAACTTGAAAAAGATCGATATTTTTTAAATCGATCTTTTATACCTCGATTTTTTGTGAATCGATTTTTGAGGGTACGATTCGAATCAATTTTAAAATCGTTCTTTTTTTAAAAATAATCGTCATCCCTATCAATAGGGATATATCAATAGGGACGCGATCTGAGTTGGATTAATCGAATAATCGATTTTTTAACCTATAAATCGATTGAAAATTGAAAATCGTCATACGATTTTTTTATTACCTATTTATGAAAAAGTGGTAATAGTTATAGTAGTAGGTAGTGCTAGATTTGATGGATGGATGGATGTGCAGAGGACTTATCAACAGTTTTTAAAATGTTTAGATGTTAAGCATTGGGAACAGCATACATTATTTACGCGTAGTTTAACTTTATAACCAACTAGCGGCCCACCCCGTCTTCGCTTGGATGGAAATATAGCCTATGCCGTTCAGTGACTGCATTTGTCCGTGCATTAAATCTTTAATATCGTCGAATATATTCATACAAATCTCATGTTGTAAAGGGCCATATTGATCTATATTGAATGTACAATGTGCTTAAGATTTTTAATAAAACTTACATGGTACACAGTAAATCGAAAAAGTATCGATTTTTTAGAATTAGATCTTTAAGACCTCGATTTTTTTTTGCAAAGCGGGCGTATTGCTATAATACTAATTTCCAAAAGTACCTATACAAATTAATTTATAGGCATTAGGCGGCGGCGCTCGTTGGAATTTCTGTGACACACAACACATGTTAATGAATAAAGTGTATTGTGGATAAGTTTAAGGGTTATTTAGTAAATTATAGATTCCCACGATACATTTTTAAGTAACAAATCCGTTTACTATTTCGCTATCGTATTTTGTATTGGGGAAAAGTACAATAATTTATGTACCTATGTAATTTAAAAAGTATTTGTTACAATTTTAACGATTAAAAGTGATTATTTCAGTGTAGACACAACATCTAGGTGATTTTCTAGAAGTACAGGATTTATTATGCCTGTGTGGTCCAGAGTAGTTGATATCAGAAATTGACATACGAGGTCCCGGGTTTAAATCTCGAGTAGGTCGATATATTTTATGAGTTTTTTTTCAAATTTGTGGAATATGTGTTTTAAAATTTATTGCAAAAAAATGTTATTCAATCTTAAACATATAATAAAAATGTAGAAGAATGAATTCTGTGCATTGAAGATATTTGAAAAAAAACCTCAATATATAGAATTCATTCTTTATCCAGGTCCAGGCGACTAAAAATGGGCAGCAGAATACATTTTTAATTTTTTGGCTGTAAAATTTTCGTCATTGGCTAAATGTTCGGTTTTCACGTTAAAACTACTGGATGTATATCAATGATATTTTTTGTTAGAGCTATGAGTCTTCTGCAATACATAGACCATAATTTATTTTGAAGATTGGAATGATGTAGAACTATGATTATTAGTTCATAAACGTTACAACAGATAGCAGCACATGAATAGAAAGATTATCATCATAATTCATAACCAGACTCTAAAATCAATCAATAAAAAAATAGATACATAGCCTTGCGGTGTAGGCAGAGAGTATTGAAAGTATTAAAATATCAACCAATTTCATATAATTAAAAAAATATTATTCATAAATCATATAATTATTTTTTGCACTTTGTGCAAATACTAGGACATCAGTTTCTGCACAAAGTGACTGCCATCTGACCCGTGCAAACCAGAAGGGAAACTATGCCAAAACCTAGCGCACCTGGATGTTATTTTTAAAGTGTATTTCTCAAAGGTTAACTTTAATTTAAAAGTACTTTCACGCCTATTATCCATATATATTATTAGAGGTACACGGAGGTGTGCTAGTAGGTATATCCACAACTCGTCCAGTAGATATCCAAGAAGACACACCCAAGGTAATTTTAATTTAAAAATAAATTTGTTTCCATATTACATCTTTTGATTTTTTTTCAAGAATTTTTCAAATTTGCAGAATGCCGAAGCCCATCCTGTATTATTGTTACAAACATATTACATAAAAAATAGATAGATTTCAACTAATCAATAAATTTGAGAGGTCAAGCTAGTGATATTAAAGATTGTTAAAGTGACAAAATGTGTCGTTGGCGTGAATCATATCCGGTACCACTTCATAGCATACTCGTAACAGCACGGACAGTAAATAAATGGGAGTAAGTAGCAGAATTACTAATAGGCTTTATTGCATGATTCTATCATTCAAGAAATTTTTTTGAAGCTATGAAAGCAATTCTTATAAAATTTGGCTTTGCTAATTTAATTTCACTTGCTTAAAGGAGCTGGATCTGTTCCAGGACACTGTCTACTGGAAAACTATAAAAACAAAAGACTCTTCAAACACCGACACGCCTAAAATACCTGCAAAACATCAGTTGTCCTTACATTGCTTGTAGCTGGTATGACAGTCACTTGCTGACCAGTTGGAGTACTGGTAATGATAGTCTGTGTAGGCTGTTGTTGTATCCCACTTGTATCAGCCTGCATTGGATTCGTCACAGCCTTCATGTCCAAGCAGCGATAACCAATTGTGTTCAGTATATTATTTACAAGTGTAACAATACATGTATCTTAATATATAATAGTCTCAACAATGCAAGGAGCTTGTGTTTGTAAATGTAGTAAATGAAGGAAATTATTTGTTTAATAAATTTTCATAATATTGCAAATGTAGTTATCTGTTTGAAAAGTATGGCTAAATACCAATAAGGTCCACTTTACATAGGTATTATAAGATATTGTTTAAAACTTTTGGTCTATTATTTTATGTACACAAACCAAATATATTTCAGGCAATTTTAATGGTCAGTAGTGTTGTTAGGATGATAATGTCATTATTTTCTTGTTGCAAACAACCTATTAGGTACTTATTTTGTAGTTGTCTTTATATTGCCATACATACTTTATTAAAAATTGGTACATACCTGCAATGTTATGGTTGCCGGCGTCGCGGTAGCGCTGGTTGCCGTTTGAGCCCCATTGTTTTGCTGTACCAAACCAACCTCGTATATTACAAAAATATTTACAAATGTTATACTTAAATAAATAACATGCATAGCACATCCCGTAAAGCATTGAAAGATAACCTTGCCAATTTACTAAATATGTACAAGATGTAAACTTAAGACGTTATTGATTTTTTAATTTTCAAATTTATTAAGATATTTTATTTTTATTCTTTGTCCAAGCTTTTCACTTATCTATAATGAGATGATATTGGAGTCAGCTACCCAATCTAAAGGATTTGACAATAGCAACAATTTTTTGACAGTGCAACTGCCATCTGAGAACCCAAAAGTGATACCACGCCCAACTTAAAATAAGTTGAAGTGAACTAGGTTTCCTTACAATATTTTCCCTTACCAGCACTCAGAAATGTATCTAAGTTAGATAAGCTTATTTTTAGTACACATGGCAGCGTTCGAACCTGGACTTCCGGGACCTGAATCTCTAAATTATAGTAACATTATATCTCACCATAGAATGTTTTTCAAAAGTGGCTGCTACATTTTCTTCAATATCACAATGCTTCATACCAATTATAGTATTTAATGTGTCAGCTCACCTGGACATTTCCAAGAGATGCAATCTGTATCTGCTGTATTTGTCCTGAAGGTGTCAAAACGTTGGCCACTTGAGGTTGTGCTTGCATCTGTTATAAAGTACGTTTTGTTTATTTTCCGACTTAAATTCCTATCACTAACACCGTTATACAGAACTAGGCACTGTTGGCTGGTAAAAGATTATTTTGTCTACAAGTGATCATCGGCTATCATGTCAGTAGTTACGATTTGAATTTGTATCAATAACTTAATTGACGATTAAGCTCGACTATAGTCGCATTTACTTTTTTATGTGAAAATGCATGTTTTATAAAGTTTCTCTGAATAAACAGAAGTAACTATTATTTGCATATTTTTTATTATCAAATCTATTTAAAAAAGCTACACCGTTAAGATTGTAGATTATATCGAATATAATAACTATTTATTATGCGCCAAATACAGATAATATAATAAAATATGCTTCTTATAAAATAATATTTAAAAACGCTGGATAAGTTACTTCTAAACTAAGTATTGAGCTATAATGCTCGACTTGCTTTGCACAATTTGGTACAATTTGGTCCAACATTACTTTATAGAAGTGAAAGTTAGGTAAAAAAAATGCGTGAGCTTTGTTATATTTGTGGGGTAACGCTCGCAAACCGCATTTATAATAGTGAGATCAGAGAAACAGAAATGCGAGAGTCGGTGTAAAAATGAGAAAAGGCATGTTCTGAGGTTTTGGTCGGCTGGCAGATGGTGTCAAGAGTCTCCGAAACCGTCGTGTTTGTAGGAAGTGGATGAGAATGAAGGCAAAGTAGGTATCCTGATACATAGCATTCAATATTCTTTGCCTACACCGTAACTAGTGTGAACATATGTAAAAAATACACAAAGGCGGCATTTCGCCTAATCAGTGATTTTTGTTCCACGGAGCTTTGAGGGGCCAGTGAAATATACTTTAATGATGCAAGTTATATCTGTTTTGATGGGTTTAGCAAATTTCTAAAGTTGGGTTTGGCAAACAATTAAAAGATATGAAAAATTAACAAATTAAAATCTAATAATGTTGGTCCTTATAACTTAGTAGTTATTGCAACAGAGCCATGTATAGTGGTCGCCTTAGAGCCTGTTTCACCAAGTCTGAGTAAAGTAGTTAATTGAAAACTACTCATTGATTAGTACTACTTGACAGCTAAAAACTATCAAGTAATTTAGTTCCATTTTACGTTACTCGGACTTTTTGAAATTGCTCTCTGCATTTTTCACGAGTTTACTGAGTGATTATCTTACTTGTAACTTTACTCAGACGTGGTGAAAGAGACCCTTAGTTGGTGTTCAAGGGCAGCACTAAGTCAAATAGAATGGACGACATAGGTACCTGTTGTAGTTGTGGAATGATCTGCAAGTGCGGTGCGTGCACCGGCACGTGCACGGTCTGGTAGACGGTGTGACCGTTGGCGACGCTCACGGGCACCTGCACGGGCACGACGCCCATGCCCACGCCGCCCACGCCACCCACACCGCCCACATTACGCACCGCCACGCCCCCACCGCCTACACAACAAATGTTACGTACTTTAATGAATGGCCACATCTATGCAAATAAATATAATTAAAATGTCTGTATGTAAGTGCTTATATGTATATTTACAAGGTATGTATACATATACCAAAAAAACACATTTTTTTAGTATTTTTGTGTCTGCTAAATTCTGAAACGGCTGGACCGATTTTAAAGAGACTTTCACTGGCATACAGCTAATGTAATAAGGAACGGTTAAGGCTACTTTTATTTTAAGAAATGTATTTAAAATAAATAAATAAAATAAAAACACGGACAAAGTCTTGGGCACAGGTAGTATGTAATAATGGTAACATATTATGTCGAGTCCCTGCTTAATTATAAAAATCTGTAACAATCCCATCTGAACAGACGTAAATGCCATTTTTGTTGCAATTTGCATTGAAAAAAAGAGCGATAGCAGGATTTAGACCGACCTAAAGTGTAAAAATAGATTTCAATAATTTCATAACTCAAAATATGCATGAAAACTTTATTATACTACACTTTTCACAAGACTTTAGGCTTCATGTATAAATCGCCGAAAATAAAACTACGTACTTTTAGTATGATTACAAAATGATAATGTTAAAAAAAATACCAAACATATAGACCATGAAAAAGCATAGGATATAGTATTGAAAGCTTATCCACATTTCTCATTTTGCATTTTTGATAACTCATACACGTAGAATTTAGAATAGAATAGAATGGAAATATTTCACAAAGTGGTTCTTGTGATGTGTCTACATAATTCTGAAATTTACCACCGGATTGGAACGCAGCCACTCACTGAGAAGATCCAGTGAAAGAAACTCTTTGGGCTGGGCTTGTTTTTTTTCTTATTTTCTAAATACATAAATTCAACATTTTACTTACAACAATAAAAGAAATTGAAAGAGCTCCCAAGTACTTTTATCATCTACACATTCTGCAATATTATAATAACCTTTCTTATATAAATTAGGTTTAATAAATTTTTAATATTTATTTAAAGGTAGATCTTTTATAACGTTGGGAAGTTTATTATAAAATTGGCCCGTGAATGAATTGCCTATTCTATTTAGACGAGTCACATGCACAGCAAGATTGTTTTTTTTAATACAAAAAGTATTTACCGAGTGTAGTTATATCACAATTATTTCACTTAAAAGAACCTATATTTTTATAAACATAATATATTAAATTTTCAAAAATATATTGTGATGTTACTGTAAGAATATTAATTTCTTTGATTTTTTTCCCTGAGGTAAGTTGTTAAACTTTAAAGTTATTTTAATAGGTTTAAATTGTTACTTTGTAAGTAAAAAACTATTCTCGTACTGAAAAGCATTCGGATACGTTCCGGCTTATTTCGGGCCTAATTACAAAATGCTTTTTAATAGAATAAAACTAGTCATACATTTTTTAGATGCCCTTCAGAATTATTAGGCGACCGTTCTTTAAATTTGTAATAAATAAATAAATATCACAGGACAAATTACACAAATTGATCTAACCCCAAAGTAAGAAAATTATATGCTTGTGTTATGAGTGTTAAGAACGATATATTAATATATAGAAATACTTAAATAGATATCAGGATAAATTTAATAAACACTCAGACCCGGAAATACAAACATCTATGTTCATCACACAAACGCCACCGTCGGGAATCGAACCCGAGCCTCGCGGTTAGTCGATGCGGTTAGGCGTGTACGCTAGCCACTCGACTTCGTCTTACATAATATAGATAGTCGATTGTGAAAACAACAGGAAGGAGAACTAAATATTAGTCAAATCATAAAAGCAATTCTCAGTGGCATTACAAAAGTGCAAATGAAATCGTGGGAAAGCTTGAAGGGGGATAAGGTGAGTGACCCACCTTGCGCGGAGGGGCTGGTCGGCGACTTTTGATCCTTGTTCCCCCCGTTCTTGTCCCCCCCTCCCGCCACGCTGCACACGGGCAGCTGGACCGTCGTGCTGCTGGGGATCGATATCGCCTGACTCGTCGGTATCTGGATCCCCGCCGGGATCGATATGTTAGTCCCGGGGATGGTGACCATCTGGTTGCCGGTCAAGGCGCTCAGTGGGATGGTTAGGTTAGTACCGGGGATGGTGACGGTCGCCTGTTGCTCTGTTAGGTGGTGATAAGCGGGGAGCGGAAAAACACAGATTAGTATGAGAACAGAAATAGTTAAAAGCGAGAACGTGCTGTGTGAGATGATTCTAGACAAAAAGCTAACTGTGTTCCTGTAGGTACTATGATTGGCATAAATGAAACAAAATGAATGTTTTTTTAATAAAAGCCTAAATAAAACATTTTTATGTCTGGCAATAATTTAAGAATTCTAATGTTTAATCTATAGTTATATTACATCTGTCAGTCGGTAAATAGTGAAAAAACGAGTTGTGCTGTTTAATGGCTGTTTATTTCAACTTTCAAGTCTGTTTCCATTTAGCCACTCAAGAAAGATCACTTCTAAAAAGAAAAATAGTGGCTCACATTTTAATATTGTTGCTTGCGTAATTTGTCAATTTTATAAAATATAGTCTATATAAAAGGCTTATTTTTATTTAATATTGGAATAAATAATACTATAATTACATTTATAAGATTTAACATTTCTAATAATTACATTACATTTTTGGCATTTTAAATATTTTTTTTACAATTTATACATAATTCAATAAATTTATTTATGAAAGTTAATGAAATAGCGCAAGAAAAGCAGACAGAGGAAAGTATTTTCCCAAAAATGTTTACCCAAGCCAACAAAAGCAAATTGTTTTTGTAAATTCACCTGTGGGTAAATGCATAACGTTTTGTAGAAAACCAGCTGGCAACACTGGTGTCCTTACAAGCTGCCCGTTGACTAGACTCACTTGACCCATGCCTGAGAAGTTCTGAAATATAACAAAAATATTACCCATATGGAAGAATTTGAAAGTCTGTGGTATATGTCGTTCGAAGCGCATTGTGATACAAGTTGGGTTTCAGGAACTTATTCACGACTAGAAGAAAATTTTAATCCATAGACCGTTCGCGTCAAGAATGCTGGGTTCATAATTAGCCGCTGGCCCATTAACCATTCAAATCTATACTAATATTATAAAGCTGAAGAGTTTGTTTGTTTGTTTGTTCGTTTGAACGCGCTAATCTCAGGAACTACTGGTTTGAATTGAAAATTTCTTTTTGCGTTGAATAGACCATTTATCGAGGAAAGCTTTAGGCTATATAACATCACGCTGCAACTATTAGGAGCGAAGAAATTAT